>JAVTVY010002375.1:0-34605 GCA_036873755.1 Hanleya hanleyi
GGGCCCAACTTAGCAAAATCGCGATTTTTTTGTTCAACTGTCCATGCCCTCACCAATTTGGTCAGTGTCATGTGCGCCCTATATAAAAGACAATCCTGTGCCAAGATATCGGTATCATATACCTTATATTGCACCGTATAAACAAATGGGCGTGGCCTCCAAAATCTAGCTTTTCAAGTTAAAAAACATAAAAAAAAAGATTTACTCGCTTCAGTGATTCCGGGAAACACCAGAATGGTAAATGTGAGAGGCGGTATGAAAACCAAACAGCACATGTAAGCTCAGTCTCCATTGACTTCCACAAGGGTACTAAAGTCTCCCCTGTCCCATGTGTCCCCACTCTCCCCTACATTGCATGCATGACCAACGTGTTCGTATTAGCCTAGTTCACCAAATCTCCAGTGTTGACTTTGTTTCCAGGTAACACCATCACCAAGCAAACATGAACCAAATGTCACATCAATATAATACTACATGTCAGAGAGGATATGTCAGCAGTGTGGTGTTATTGAGGACTATTGATCATGTGGATTACTCTCCCTCTGTGGGAGGGGTTATATACATTGTTATGTCTGTATGTCGTTCGTCTGCTTGTTTAATTGAACGTTCAGATGAACAGATAACCGATTAAGGTATTAGTATAGAAACTCAGTCTCAGACAAGTGTATAAACAGATCACAATAACTCAGCCTCAGACCTGTGTATAAACATATCATAATAACTCAGCCTCAGACCTGTGTATAATCATATCACAATAACTCAGCCTCAGACCAGTGTGTAAACAGATCCCAATAACTCAGCCTCAGACCTGTGTATAAACATATCACAATAGCTCAGCCTCAGACCAGTGTATAAACAGATCAAATAACTCAGCCTCAGACCAATGTATAAACAGATCACAATAACTCAGCCGCAGACCAGTGTATAAACATATCACAATAACTCAGCCTCAGGCCAGTGTATAAACATATCACAATAACTCAGCCTCAACACAGTGAATAAACAGATCACAATCAATGATTAGAATGGGCAAATTTAAGGAGGTTGTACACACGAAAAACTGACAACCCTACCCATAATATGCATCATAACAAAAATTCGTCACTATTTTATATGACTCTTCATCTGTACCCTGATCAGACTAATTAAAGTTGACTACTGAGCACTGATGGGATCAGATACCACCAAATATTTCTTTGATCCAAGGGCTTAATTGGCCCCCACAGAAAACTCGTTTCTATATATATTACAGAAGAAAATACCGTTTCAGTTAACACGTTCGAGACTTCCTTTCAGATGTAGATATTACATGATAAATAATTAAGTGCTGTGCAAAATATTATCCCATTTTAACGGACAGGAGAACAATTGTGGAGGTTATCATAGTTTAAGTAACTTTAGTCCTTTTATTCAGATCACGAAATTCATCGGTTATCTCGGGTTTGGTGAGGTCGATCATACTTCACTACCCATAGTGACAGCTGTAGGATACATCCAAGCCGGAGTTGACGACCATCGAGCAAAGGTACACTACTGGGTAGGACAAATATGCCTCATTAAATTGTAAACGGTATCGTCTTCTATCCGCCTTTATCAGAATGTGGACCGGATTAATCATGATGGCTTGCTGCCATACTTGATTAACGTGTACCCCGATTAATTAATCAAGATGCCTCGCTGTCATGATTGATTAATGTGGACCCGAACTAATTATCATGATGTGTTGCTGCCATAATCCATTAATATGGACTCGGACTAATTAACCGTGATGTCTTGCCGCCATACTTGATTAATGGAGACCCGAACTAATTAATCATTATGTCTTGCTGCCAAAATTGATTAATATGGACCCTGACTAGCTAACCATGATGTCTTGCTGCCATAATTGACTAATATGCACACGGACTAATTAATGATGATGTCTCGCAGCTATAATTGATCAATTCGGACCCGAACAAATTAATCATGATATCTTGCTGTCATAATATGTGGACCCAGAATAATTAATTATGATGTCTTGCTGCCATAATTGATTAATGTGGACCGAGACTAATTAATGATGATGTCATACTGCCATAATCGATTAATTTAGGCCCGGTCTAATTAACCATGCTTATTTGTTGCCATAATTGAATAATGCAGACCCGGACTAATTAATCATGATGTTTTGTTACCATAATTGATTAATATAGACCCGGACTAATTAATCATGATGTTATACTGTCATAATTGAGCAATATGGACCCGGACTAACTAACCACGATGTCTTGCTGCCATAATTGATTAGTATAGACACGGACTAACTAATGACGATGTCTTGCTGCCTTAATTGCTTAATGTGGACAGGGACTAAGTCGCCATGATGTCTAGTTGCCATAATTGACTAATGTGGACCCAGACTAATTAATCATGATGTCTTTGCGCCATACTTAATTAATATGGATCTGGACTAATTAATCATGATGTCTTGCTGTCAAAATTGATTAATGTAGACCCGTACTAATTAATCATGATGCCTTGCTGCCTTAATTGATTAATGTGGATCCGGACTAATTCCTCATGATGTCTTCTTGCCATGATTGTTTAATGTGGACCCGGACTAATTAATCATGATGCCTTGCTGCCTTAATTGATTAATGCGAGCCCGGACTAATTAATCATGATGTCTTGCTGCCTCACTTGATTAATGTGGACCCGAACTAATTAATCACGATGACTTGTCGTCATAATTGATTAATGTGGACCCAGACTAATTAATCACGATGTCTGGCTACCATAATTGATTAATGTGGATCGGGATTAATCAATTGTGATGTCTTGCTGTCATATCTGATTAGTGTATAGCCGGATTAATTAATTGTGATGTCCTTCAGCAATAATTGATCGATTATCCCTTGCCAAAAACCAATTAGTGTATTTTTATGCATTGCCTTCTTATACGGTACCCGTTTAGTATTGTCAAGGCGCAAATGTCGTTTCTATAGTTGACCCATGTTTATACAATGTTTGAATACTGGATGTCGGATCAGATGACTACTCTAAAGATTCTCCATTTCAGAGTCAAGTTCTTGTGATTGTCTTCAGTTCAGTTTATAGGTTCTCCATCTCCATCTAGTATAGATTGTAAATATCAAATACATCGTTAATTCGATGTTAATGTTCGTCATCACAGGAAATTCCGCAGAGGGAACGTTTAGCTACGTAGTCTAGTAGCCAATTCTAGGACCCAGTCCAAAATAGGTTAACTCAATATCTTCCTATTTTTGTCTATATTGTGTCTCTACATCACGTGGTTGTCAAGTTATAAAACACAGGAGGCAGACGCACAGACAGACGGCTTTGATAGTATACGTTGCATACGTGACCCACGTGTTCGTATTAACCTAATTCACGAACTCTCCAGTATTGACTTTGTTCGCAAATAACACAATCAACAAGCAAACATGAACCAAATGTCACATCAAATATACTTACTACATGGATATATCGGTATGACTATTGATTACTCTCCCTCTGTGGGAGGGGTTATGATAAGGACATTTTTATGTATGTATGTCGTTGGTCTGTTTGTTTAATTGAACGTTCAGCTTAACAGATAGCCGATTAAGATATTAGTATAGAAACTCAGCCCCAGGCCAGTGTATAAACATATCACAATGATTGTTTAACGTGGACAAATTTAAGGAGGTTGTACACACGAAAAACTGACAACCCTACCCATAATTTGCATCATAACAACTATTCATCACTATTTTATATGAGTCTTCTGTACCCTGATCAGACTAATTAAAATGACTACTGACCACCGAGTATTTCCTTGATCTAAGTCCTTAATTATAACCCAAAGAAAACTCCTATTACAGAAGAATATACCGTTTCAGTCAACACGTTCGAGACTTCCTTTCAGATATAGATATTACATGATAACTAATTAAGTGTTGTGCAAAATAATATCTCATTTTAACGGAGAGGAGAAAATTTTGGAGGTTATCATAGTTTAAGTAACTAGTCTTTTTATTCAGATCACGAAATTCATCGGTTACCTCGGGTTTGGCGAAGTCGATCATACTTCACTACCCAGAGTGACAGCTGTAGGCTACATTCAAACCGGAGTTGACGACCAACGACCAAAGGTGCACTGCTGGGCAAGACTAATATGCCTTATTAAATTGTAAACGGAATCGCCTTCTATCCGCTTTCATCAGATTGTGGACCCGGACTAATCATGATGGCTTGCTGCCATACTTGATTAATGTGGATCCCGACTAATTAATCAAGATGCCTCGCTGTCATGATTGATTAATGTGGACCCGAACTAATTATCATGATGTCTTGCTCTCATAATTGATAAATATGGACTCGGACTAATTAACCATGATGTCTTGTCGCCATACTTGATTAATGTGGAGACCCGGACTAATTATTCATAACGTCTTGCTGCCATAATTGATTAATATGGACACGGACTAATTAATGATGATGTCTCGCTGCTATAATTCATTCATTCGGACTCCAACTAATTAATCATGATGTATTGTTGTCATAATATGGGAACCCAGAATAATTAATTATGATGTCTTGCTGCCATAATTGATTAATGTGAACCGCGATAATTAATCATGATGCTTTGCTGCCATAATTGATTAATTTGGGCCCGGACTAATTAATCATGCTTATTTGTTGCCATAATTGAATAATGCAGGCCCGGACTAATTAATCATGATGTTATGCTGCCATAATTGATTAATATGGACCCAGAGTAATTAATCATGACATTATTTTGCGATAATTGACTAATGTAGACCCGGACTAGTTAATCATAATGTCTTGTTGCCATAACTGATTAATGTGGACCGGGATTAATCAATTGTGATATCTTGCTGTCATATCTGATTAGTGTAGACCCGGACTAATTAATCATGATGTCTTGCTGCCTTAATTGATTAATGTGGACCGGGATTAATCAATTGTGATATCTTGCTAGTGTATAGCCGGATTAATTAATTGTGATGTCCTTCAGCACTAATTGATCGCTTATCCCTTGCCACAAACCAATTAGTGTATTTTTATGCATTGTCTTCTTATACCTGTTTAGAATGTAAATGTCGTTTCTATAGTTGACCCATGTTTATACAGTGGTTTAATACTGAATGTCGGATCAGATGACTACTCTAAAGATTCTCCATTTCAGATTCAAGTTCTTGTGATTGTCTTCAAGTTCAGTTTATAGGTTCTCCATCTCCATCTAGTATCGATTGTAAATATCAAAAACATCGTGAATTCGATGTTAAAGCGCATCAACACAGGAAATTCCGCAGAGGGAACGTTTAGCTACAAGTTGGGGAGATAGGGGTACAGTGATGTCCTTCAGCAATAATTGATCGATTATCCCTTGCCAGAAACCAATTAGTGTATTTTTATGCATTGCCTTCTTATACGGTACCTGTTTAGTATTGTCAAGGCGCAAATGTCGTTTCTATAGTTGACCCATGTTTATACAGTGTTTGAATACTGGATGTCGGATCAGATGACTACTCTAAAGATTCTCCATTTCAGAGTGAAGTTCTTATGATTGTCTTCAGTTCAGTTTATAGGTTCTCCATCTCCATCTAGTATAGATTGTAAATATCAAATACATCGTTAATTCGATGTTAATGCTCGTCATCACAGGAAATTCCGCAGCGGGAACGTTTAGCTACGTAGTCTAGTAGCCAATTCTAGGACCCAATCCAAAATAGGTTAACTCAATATCTTTCTATTTTTGTCTATATTGTGTCTCTACATCACGTGGTTGTCAAGTTATAAAACACAGGAGGCAGGAGTTAGGTGCAGGATTGGCTTTTTTTTAGATACTTTTCAAATTTCCTATGCTTTAACATGGTGCTATATAGCATACTTGGCAATATTGTGCAGATATTTTTTCTAAACTCCGCAGTAGGCAGAAAAGTGGGTTACTTTAATATCATCTATATTTAATATTTAGCACTTTTATAATCTAGTCTAATTAGAATATATTCGCATTAAAATATCTGTAACACCGTGTCGGAGAAAGGACAATATATTCAATATTTAGCACCTTCATAATATTATCCAATTAGAATAGATTCGCACATAAATATGTAGCTGACGTCTGAGAACAGACAATATATTGAATATTTAGCACTTTGATAATATCATCTAATTAGAAGAGATTCACAGTTAAGTATCTATCTGGCGTCTGAGAAAAGACAATATATTCAATATTTAGCACCTTTATAATATCATATAATTAGAAAAGATTCGCACTTAAATATGTAGCTGGCGTCTGGGAAAGACAATATATTCAATATTTAGCACTTTTTATAATCTATACTAAATAGAAGAAATTCGCAGTTAAATATCCACAAGAGTCTTTTCAGAGAAAAGACAATATATTCAATATTTAGCACTTTTATAATCTACTATAATTAGAAGAGATTCGCATTAAAATATCTGTAACACCGTGAAAGGACAATATATTCGATATTTAGCACCTTTATAATATTATCTAATTAGAATAGATTCGCACATAAATATGTAGCTGACGTCTGAGAACAGACAATATATTGAATATTTAGCACTTTGATAATATCATCTAATTAGAAGAGATTCGCAGTTAAGTATCTATCTGGCGTTTCGGAAAAGACAATATATTCAATATTTAGCACCTTTAAAATATCATATAATTAGAAAAGATTCGCACCCAAATATGTAGCTGGCATCTGGGAAAAGACAATATATTCAATATTTAGCACTTTTATAATCTATACTAAATAGAAGAGATTCGCAGTTAAATATCCACAAGAACCTTTTCGGAGAAAAGACAATATATTCGATATTTAGCACTTTTATAATCTACTATAATTAGAAGAGATTCGCATCAAAATATCTGTAACACCGTGTCGGAGAATGGACAATATATTCAATATTTAGCACCTCTATATTATCATCTAATTAGAATATATTCGCATTTTAATATATAGGTGACGTTTGAGAGCAGACAATATATTGAATATTTAGCGCTTTGATAATATCATATAATTAGAAAAGATTCGCAGTTAAGTATCTATCTGGCGTCTGGGAAAAGACAATATATTCAATATTTAGCACCTTTATAATATCATATAATTAGAAAAGATTCGCAGTTAAATATGTACATGGCGTCTGGGAAAGACAATGTATTCAATATTTAGCACTTTGATAATATCATATAATTAGAAGAGATTCGCAGTTAAATATCCACAAGACCCTTTTCGGAGAAAAGACAATATATCCAATATTTAGCACTTTTATAATCTAATATAATTAGAAGAGATTCGCATCAAAATATCTGTAACACAATATATTCAATATTTAGCACCTTTATAATATCATCTAATTAGAATATATTCGCATTGAAATATGTAGGTGACGTTTGAGAGCAGACAATATATTGAATATTTAGCACTTTGATAATATCATCTAATTAGAAGAGATTCGCAGTTAAGTATCTACCTGGCGTCTGGGAAAAGACAATATATTCAATATTTAGCACCTTTATAATATCATATAATTAGAAAAGATTCGCAGTTAAATATGTAGCTGGCGTCTGGGAAAGACAATATATTCAATATTGAGCACTTTGATAATATCATATAATTAGAAGAGATTCGCAGTTAAATATCTATCTGGCGTCTGGGAAAAGACAATATATTCAATATTTAGCACCTTTATAATCTACTATAAAATGACGTCACTGTGACGTCATCAAGTCGGCCATCTTGGGTTTTTTTACATTTTGTGGTAGAGCTTGACCCAAGGATATAGTGTGGTAAGTTTCAGCTCCCTAGCTCAAGGGGTCAGAAAAATAATTAGGGGGTCCATTCCGCCCCCCCCCCGCCGTAGGCCACGACAGGTCCCCAAAAGCCCGGGCCAGATAGGGTTAAACAGTCTATATACCAGCACATGCGCGTTGTTTAACCAGGAAGAACGATAGAATAATCTGTTATTGTCTGAGTGGAGTTGCACAGACCACAAATGAAAATGTACTTGCGACTGTCTTAAAACTTACATAACAGCGCATGCGCGTTGTTTAACCAGGAAGAACGATAGAATAATCCCTGTTATTGTCAGAGGAGTTGCACAGACCAGCAAATAAGGGGTAGGACTGCCTTAAACCTCCTTAATCACCAGTCTTTGCAATATTGAAAATATGTAGCATTTGTGCTAATTATACAATATATTTTCTTTAAGGAGAGGCAATCGGACAATTTGGAGCTGCGATTTAGAAGAAATATTCAATATTTATCATGGATGCAATTTAGAAGAAATATTCAATATTTAGCATTTGTGCTAATTATACAATATAATTTCTTTCGGGAGAGGCAGTCCGACAATTTGCGTTTGCGAGTTATCATGAATATTGAATATTTCTTCTGGCTGCAATTTAGAAAGAAATATTGAATATTTAGCAATTGTGCTAATTATACAATATATTTCATTTGAGAACAGGCAAGTCAAAGTGCTAACTAGCAGTAATCCTAGAAATTATCTTCAAAGTAGCACACCCCTTTCTAAATATCACTGATTTTAGAAATTATTTGCGAAGTAGCAGATCTGCTAAATAGCATGCGAGACAATAATAACCATTCCTGCACCTTAATGGGAGGCAGACGCACAGACAGACGGCTTTGATAGTATACGTTGCATACGTGACCCACGTGTTCGTATTAACCTAATTCACGAACTCTCCAGCATTGACTTTGTTCGCAAATAACACAATCAACAAGCAAACATGAACCAAATGTCACATCAAATATACTTACTACATGGATATATCGGTATGACTATTGATTACTCTCCCTCTGTGGGAGGGGTTATGATAAGGACATTTTTATGTATGTATGTCGTTGGTCTGTTTGTTTAATTGAACGTTCAGCTTAACAGATAGCCGATTAAGATATTAGTATAGAAACTCAGCCCCAGGCCAGTGTATAAACATATCACAATGATTGTTTAACGTGGACAAATTTAAGGAGGTTGTACACACGAAAAACTGACAACCCTACCCATAATTTGCATCATAACAACTATTCATCACTATTTTATATGAGTTTTCTTTACCCTGATCAGACTAATTAAAATGACTACTGACCACCAAGTATTTCCTTGATCTAAGTCCTTAATTATAACCCAAAGAAAACTCCTATTACAGAAGAATATACCGTTTCAGTCAACACGTTCGAGACTTCCTTTCAGATATAGATATTACATGATAACTAATTAAGTGTTGTGCAAAATAATACCTCATTTTAACGGAGAGGAGAAAATTTTGGAGGTTATCATAGTTTAAGTAACTAGTCTTTTTATTCAGATCACGAAATTCATCGGTTACCTCGGGTTTGGCGAAGTCGATCATACTTCACTACCCAGAGTGACAGCTGTAGGCTACATTCAAACCGGAGTTGACGACCAACGACCAAAGGTGCACTGCTGGGCAAGACTAATATGCCTTATTAAATTGTAAACGGAATCGCCTTCTATCCGCTTTCATCAGATTGTGGACCCGGACTAATCATGATGGCTTGCTGCCATACTTGATTAATGTGGATCCCGACTAATTAATCAAGATGCCTCGCTGTCATGATTGATTAATGTGGACCCGAACTAATTATCTTGATGTCTTGCTCTCATAATTGATAAATATGGACTCGGACTAATTAACCATGATGTCTTGTCGCCATACTTGATTAATGTGGAGACCCGGACTAATTATTCATAACGTCTTGCTGCCATAATTGATTAATATGGACCCGGACTAATTAATGATGATGTCTCGCTGCTATAATTCATTCATTCGGAACCCAACTAATTAATCATGATGTATTGTTGTCATAATATGGGACGTTTGGAAGACGAACAAGATGGCGGACAGGGTTGGTTCAGTGTCATGTCAGCTCCACATATTAGATCTTTGAAAAGGACTTTCGGTGTGTTTTCATCCGAGATAAACGAAGTGAAAGGCGGTATCCATGAGTGAGAAACCGGATAAAAAACGCAGACGCAAGAAAAGTAAATTAGTCTCTCCAAACATGGATATTTCGAACAATCCCTGCAGCCAAACATGCTCCACTCCAGCAGCCATCTTCCAGACCCCAGTTTCCAACAGCTTTGCCGGACAATTTCAACAAACAACGTCACCGTCACATTTGTTCAATCAGCCGCTTTATGCCTCTCAACCATTGCTTCAAACCGGACATTATCAAGGTCAGTTTATTTCTGATATCCTAGCGAAAGTAGAGAAAATGGGGACAGATATAAGAACGCACATGGAATTATTCGGAACGAAACTTGAAAAACTGGATAGTATAGAAAATACTGTTCATGGGATTAGAAGAAAGGTTGATTCACTTGACACGGATCTATCACAGCTGAAGATCAAAGTAGGGACAATGGAATCTAGTACACAGTTTATCAGTGATAGCTTCGACTCCATGAAGAGGGATCAGGATTCTATTCATATGCAAATCAGAAACACGGCCAAGCATATGAAGGAACTTTCTGGACCAGGGGGAGAAATAGGTCAGTTACGTGCTGATAATATTGAGTTGCGTGCCAAACTGACAGAGCTTCAGTGTCGTTCAATGCAAGACAACCTGGTGTTCAGTCGAATTGCAGAGCAAGGGACCCCCACTACACCGGAAGATACTGAAAGTGTTCTCAAAACTTTTCTAAAAGACGAGATGAAATTTGAAAATGATTTTGAATTCCACAGAGTGCATAGAGATCCGTCGGGAAGAAGATCGAGACCAATTGTGGCGAAATTTGAGCATTTCAAAGACCGAGAGCTTGTGAGAAAAGCGGCCCCCAGGCAACTAGTGAACACACCGTTTGGTGTTAATGAACAGTTCCCTCCTGAAGTAATCGAAAAAAGGAAGGTACTATACCCAGTGGCTAGGCAAGCGAGACAACAGGAAAAAAGAGCCGTGCTGGTGAGGGACAAACTCTATATTAATGGACGAGAGTACAGACCTGGTATGGATGAACGCCGTGACCGATCCCCCCTCAGGAACCCCATTCGATCTGCCTAAGGAAGACTTACCAGGGGATTTGAGACCGATGGTCCGCCTGTCGCCGAGAGTAGCTATGCCGGGTGGTTTTGGAAAAATGGAAAAAATGGGGGAAAAACGGGTTGTATGGCTGAACTAATGTCCTGTGTGGAATATAGAAGGGTCATTTCATATACTCATCTGTTCTTGTTCTTTACAGACCATTCCTTACAGCTGGATGGGAAGGGATTTGCATAGCCATCGCTCCACTTTGAAATTGTGGAAATATGGCGTCAGTCAACCGTGACCAAACTCCTCACACAGACTCCTTACAGCTGAGCTCTATCTCTGCCCCACTGAATAAATGGTCCTTATTACAGTCCGTAATACGAGGAAATGGACTGGTGATAGCAGTATAAACGGAGAGGATTCAAACGAGTGGGAACTTCCATCGAAGCAGCAAGACAATTAATGCAAATGTTATTACCCACCCAGATAAAACATGGGTATATTGATTATTAAAGTTTTACAATACAGTACAAGTCTTTCTTTTCTGTTGTTATGAAACGAACATTTTGGCCTACCCTACGTTTTTAAAGTTTACAAAATCATTTCTATTGAAAAGTGTAATATTTGATCAATTTATCGATATATTTTGTGCTCATCCGACACGAGCACCCCATGTCCATGGCCAACATTATTATAACGCCATGTGGTCATCCCAAATTCCTAGACTTTTGCTATAACTGCATTACTATATCAATAATTCTGTTGTGGAATTTCTGTCTTCATTTATCCATTGTGCTGGGTACGAACAGAGAACTTTGTGGATGACGATAGTAATTGGACATTCAAATTTTTACATCAATCCGATCGCAACTGGGATAGTGACGATAAAATGTCATGAACGTCATTGCCAATTTATTAATACATTCAAATTCCTAAATCTAAATTGTCCAATCCTTTATACCTTCCAAATTGGGACTATACCAACAATGCAGTGATATTCCGTGATTGTCAATTCCTCATCGTCGATTTCGGTCCTGTTACCTAATCAAATGACAATTATACGTGTGGTTTATGTTGTTCTATTGTGCAAGCCTCCCATTTAAATGTCATGCCATACGTCTGTAGCGTACATTAAAAGAAGTACGGTAGTTTTAACCTTGGAACTGAGGCATTGTCTATGTCAGATCATCACATAACCACCTTGTGCCGCTGCATACAACTGCGATTAATACAGAGAATATTTCAGTAAATCAGATTTGAAACCAGGAAAATACTTGTCTATAGCATATTGGCGCATAAATTCAAAAATAGCATTTCCATTAATGACGTTTTTAAATTTCAGTTATATTTGTTCTTCATTAGCTTTACTTTCCTTCTTCTATACGACCATATAATTAACATGGTCGAATCTCGGAATGTATGTCGCGAGTACAACACCAAAATTATGGATAATCTCCAGTTTGTGGTTGCATAGACTTCCAAAGCCTCGCATTTGATTGTGTTCATTCACTCGCACAATAATACATCAGATATCAAGAAGGGCGTTTATACGACATGATGAACTAGTATAAGTTGATGATGTTGAAGTCTAAAACTGCAGGATAAAAGGATGAATATCTTGACCGTGATGAGGTTAAAATTGCGCGATGGGGGACAATGGCGATGAAATTGTAAAACTATAGCAAGTGTTCCAAGAAAAGTGCGATGGAATACTTGACATGTAGATGACAGTACCGGTTCTCCAGCCTGTTTACACAGTCTATGAAGACGGATGATGGTTTTCAAGGAGAAGAAGTTTTACCATCAAATATGGACGATAATATAGTGGTCATATATGTTGAAGATAATGTACCGTAGTCCATGTACTTCAAACCTGAGAAGAGAATACAGAACATTTAATCTAAAAGATGGAGGGTAATATTGCCATTGTACCAATACAGAAATAGATATAACATTACAAATATTGTACAGCTATATGATACCATAAAGTCCGGTTGGGATGACCAAATTACTAACAAATACTAAATACACATCAGTCCACCAATATTGGCCTGCCGTTATAATGTTAAATAAACCAATTGCTCTTCCAGTACTGGTACACCTTTCTATGTACAAGTTCCTCAAAATATTGTGGTCGTGCATTGTAGTTACACCTTGCTCCACCATTATTGGTCGTGCATTGTGTGTACGAAATGATCCACCATTTTTGGTTCTGCGTGTACAAATCGGCCGTATTGATACTGCAGTATATGGATATTGGCCTACCATTATTGGTGACACTGGGCATCACCAGTTTTGTGTGCAAGTATACCTGCACGTACAAGTGCTAACCAGCAAAGACTGTGAAATGTTCCCATTAACGACGATGAATAACAGACATTAACGTAGGTGAATTATTACTACAAGGAGTACAAATATGGAATATAGGTTTTCCCCAAGAATCAACATCTGAAGAATAACACATCAGTTGGAGTACCAGAGAATATTATGAAAAACTGAAAGAGGTCTGACCACTTATGACCACTCACAGTACAAAGTATCCATAAGTGACGTGTTCTGGATTGCTGGGCTATTAACTTCTTTCAGTTGAAATTGTTAGAATTATGGTCGTCGCAATATAGCTGATGAACTCAATTCGGACGAGAAGTGATACTAAGAATGAAAAAGTGACAAACATAAATATATGTTGATGGCCTACTGAGTGGTTGTGGACAATTCCAAGACTGACTAATTGTAACACACTGACTAGCAAACAATTGGTATGAATGACCAGATTAATCGACTGCGGCCTTGCGCCATAAAGAAAAGAGGATACATAGTACCCGGTAATATATTTACAATAATGTTAAATAATAGTCTGGCCGATAACCCTGTCACTGTGTATGTCTCAGGCCAAAACAACTCCCGAAGTTAGAACACTTTCAGACGTCGACGTTCGAGTCTAAACGAAGATAACTTTTGGTTGTTACGATTAAATTATAAATGATGCAGTCAGGGAAATATTCCAAGATATTCTTGAGCGTGGCCGAAAAAGACATTGTGCACTGGTCATCCGTGTACAGCAATAGTCATGGAATATTGCTGTAATAGTCCATGTAAACCACACAGGGGTGAGATAGATTTCCAAATCTTCATCCATGTGGAACAATAGTCATATTATATTGCGAGACATTTGATCCATGGAGGGAGTCAGAACAAGACTGGAGTAAAATGTTTTAGAGTAGTAGAAGGCAAGGCTTGAAATATAAAAAAATAAATTGGTTCGAACATGTACTTTCAAATGTGCTATTTTGGGCTGCGAAAGAAACATACAGCGGCCACAATTGACTCCGTACGTCTGAATGCTTCAACACTTAACTCATCCGCCACTATTTTTGAGACCTTGAGCGAATGAGAGTTCACGCACCCCTCAATGATAAGCGTAAAAAATGCTTTAAGTGCAGTTGTGAAACGCTGCAACACTTTAGTTTTGGCGTCATCTCGTTTCAACGCATTCAATGCTCCAAATCTGACCAAACGACACGATTTGCGCTTTCCATACTACTCCGAGCACCGAAAATGACATAACCCTTGTGAGTGTGCACTTAACATTGTTACATCAAGGATAAAAAAAACGAAAAAAGGACAAGTTCAGTCAATTTTCAATATTTCATTGTCATTTTTGCGTTTATTAAAAGGGAAATTTAAATTTGAAACTTGACTGTCAAATTTGACTTTTTTATTCTCAGAAACCGAAAACGGAAATCAAAAATTAATTTTAAGAAACCAAAAACGAAAATAGAACTGTGCAAGGTTACACGGACCTTTCTTCCATCTCCATCCACAAACACAGGCTTCGAAGGATGTACATGATTAGTACGTTCCCCGACACTATTCAGGTACGTAAAATCCCCTAAAATTCTGGTAATTTAGCTTCAGTTCATGTATGATATACCTGAATTTCAGGAAAGTATTCCTGGATTTCAGGTAAAATCCCTGAAATTGACTTCTGGATGTAGAGCCTGATCTATTCAGAATTATTCCCTGAATATTTCTGAGAGTGTATGCTTCCAATACTGTTGCAGCTCCAGCACGTTTACAGATGTTGAGGTTCTCAGCACGGTTGCCAATTTTTCGCAGTATATAAGAAAGGTGGTTCATCATTGACTAAAGCGTCGATGCGAATTAACAAGCAACAAGCAGCCAGAGGATGCTAGGTCCCCCGCCAAAATGGCAGCAATATTTATAAGCGCTGTCGGTTTCAGAAGATATTCATGAGGATGGCAACAGCTACTTCACAGGCGTAAGAAGCAGAGGCGTCTTTCCACCTTCCCAGGTTTTGAGATCAACTCCGAATGGCTGACTGAATGTTGATTGCTACTGTAATATATTTTCTTTACCATGTAGCATGAAAATTATGTAACCGAAATGCAACCCCAAGAGACAACTCATGGCATATAATCTGCAAACTAAATTTGACAAGAATATGAAGGCATCCTCAACCTATTGCCCAGAAACCAAATTTAGACTTTGCCACAAGGAGTCACCACCTGTACATGTAGGTGCAAGCAGACAAAACACAATCCCAAATGACATCTCATGTCATGGTATCGGCATATGAGCTTTGAGACTCTGAAGAGGGGTCCTCAAGTTATTGCCGGTACTAGATGCCCACCGGTGTTCATGTTATTTGGGGCGGGTCACATATGAATACGAAATTTGAGAATAATCTGATGAGCAGTTGCCAAATTATTTCCCGGAAACAAATTTTTCCACCAGGAGACGCCACCTGTAGGCAGAAGCGGGAAAAATACAATCCCAAGGAACATGGTATCGTGGGCACATGCATCTGCATACCAAATTTGAGAAGAATCCGATGAGGGTCCTCAAGTTATTGCCCAGAAACCAAATTTAGATTTTGATACCAGGTGACGCCACCTCTAGGCGCAAGTCAGTGAAATGCATTATCAAGCGACATCTTATGTCACGGTACATTCTTACAAAATTTGAGAAGAATCTGATGGTCAGTTCTCAGTTATTACAGAAAACGAATTAAACGAATTTGCCACCAGGCCACCAAGAAGCAAGGAGCAGAAAGGCGTCCTGGTGTCTGGTAAATGCATTACTGAGAAGTCCGATGAATGCCGCAACGTTTCTCATGTTACCCAGAAAGTTATCACTTGCAGCATGGAATAATGGAATGAACTCTAGTGGCGCCACCTCCGGGTGGATTTTGCTGAAACGCATCACCAACGGTGTTTTGTCGCAGGGAATGCATTTATCAAATTTCGAAGAAATCCGACAAACTGTTCGAAAGTTATCGCTCGCGAAGGATTTGAACAAACATGAACGGACATGCATTACAGATTGGAACAAGACCCAGTGGCGCCACCTACAGGCGGATCTTGCTGAAACGTAATACCAACAGACGTCTTGTCGCAAAGAATGCAAATGCCAAATTTCGGAGGAATCCGACAAAGCATTTAGGAGTTATCGCTTACGAAGTATTTGCACGGACATGCACGGACATGCACTAAAGATTGGAACAAGGCCCAGTGGCGCCACCTACAGGCGGATCTTGCTGAAACGTAATACCAACAGACGTCTTGTCGCAAAGAATGCAGATGCCAAATTTCGGAGGAATCCGACATGGCATTTAGGAGTTATCGCTTACGAAGTATTTGCACGGACATGCACGGACATGCACTAAAGATTGGAACAAGACCCAGTGGCGCCACCTACAGGTGGATCTTGCTGAAACGTAATACCAAGAGACGTCTTGTCGCAAAGAATGCAGATGCCAAATTTCGGATGAATCCGACAAAGCATTTAGGAGTTATCGCTTACGAAGTATTTGCACGAACATGCACTAAAGATTGGAACAAGACCCAGTGGCGCCACCTACAGGCGGATCTTGCTGAAACGTAATACCAAGAGACGTCTTGTCACAAAGAATGCAGATGCCAAATTTCGGAGGAATCCGACAAAGCATTTAGAAGTTGTTGCTTACGAAGTATTTGCACGGACATGTCCGTGCATGCACGGACACATAGAAGCAGACCCCAGTGGCGCCACCTACAGGCGGATCTTGCTGAAACGTAATACCAAGAGACGTCTTGTCACAAAGAATGCAGATGCCAAATTTCGGAGGAATCCGACAAAGCATTTAGAAGTTATTGCTTACGAAGTATTTGCACGGACATGTCCGTGCATGCACAGACACATAGAAGCAAGAACCATTTTAAAGTCCCCGGCCGCGTTGCGGCGGGGGACAATAAAAAACAGCGGAATGCCTCCTGCACATACCACGCTCCACACCCGGTCCCCAAGCCAGTCAGCACATACTACTCTAGTTTGACGTTTAACGATTGACCTACTAATGCGGCCATATTTAATGACATTTGACCTCATGACCTACGCTGAACCTTAATCCGGCCCGTATCCCGCCCGCAATACGACCGCTTTTCGCTTTGTATACTGCTCTTCTCACCGGAAGTTACTTCAACAAATGAAGTACGTCATCACCGAAATTGACTTTACCTGGTGCTGTGATCTTCCATGAATTCCGGAAATTACCTCACCATAAATGCCGGCGTATTGCACGCCTTCGAATACGCCTCTGCATATTGGCAAACATTTTCCTTATGTACTACTATTAATTACATTTTGTCTCTATTTTACGAGGGTCGGCAGGAATATGAAATCCTCCCTCGCAAATTAAAACTTATTGTTCCCTTTGACGAATAAGAAACTCTTGTTTCGCTTGGCCATTGAGCCTGCCAGAGATAGAATTGAATTGAATTGAATTGAATTGAAGTTTCAGAATCAAAACATTTTTGAGAAAACAGCAGACAAGAGTACAACAGATCAAATTAGAATGACATGTAATACAGTAAAACGGAACTAAAATAATACAATGTAGTAATCAATATGGGAGGGATTTCTACTAAACAATACGTTTGATTCCTCTTTGTACAAATGTAGCTATTTTATTCTGCACACTGGCAGTTCGGTTAGCCATCATGGAAATAAACTTGTTTTCTGATGGTCTGGCCCAAAATTTAGCTGCAATGAAATCTTTTCTTAATTCTTGGAAGGAAGGACACACAAGTAAAAAGTGGTACTCATCACCAATGGATGCTAAATCACAATATGTACAAATACGTTCCTCTCTGGGGACGTCTGTATACCTGCCTCCTACAACCAGCAGTTTGTCATAGGTTCCATGGTTTAATCAGCGCCCTGGAACGTGTATAGCTAACATTTGGCCCGTAATTAGATATCCATATCCTATAATTAGATATCCAAGCAGGGAGCAGAGAAATGTTCAACATGTCCGGCTGCGCTTTCTCTCAAGTCCATGTGCTCCATCGCATTGCTTTAAAATCCCAAGCTGTTCTTCTTGCATGAAAAAGGTAGGCCTACGGTACGCTAAGTGATCGCATAGTTTAAAATTCCATGCAGATTATAGAGTATAATATGTTGACACTGGCAGTTGTAGGACCTTCCCGCCCCAGACACACGCATAGAAGTTAGCATTAGGCCATAAGATGCCTAGCTGTTTCTAGACTAAAAGGCCCACTTTTATAGTGCGTAATTTTCCAGCGATTCTTTCATCCCGTTGGGTCAGTCATGTGCCATCATAATTATCAATATTTATTTCAATGAGACCTCAATAATGTTTTATAACCATGTGATTCAAGTTCAAGAGTTTTGTACGTCGCAAGAGTTTTGTACGTCGCAATTGTTCAATGTCAACAGTGGAAAAATTTAGCCGAGACCACACTCGCCACCCTCCTTGATTTGATCCGCATGACCTTGTCACATGACCAATTCAAGCGGAAGTTGTAATACAGCGCCATGGCAACAGAAGCGTGAAGTGCGTGCAAAATTTCGTAATACACGATTAGATTTATAATAAACCGCGTTAGTTGTCATCTTTCTTATTCTATATTGTGCGAAGAGATGGTCAAGTAATTCGGCTTTGCATCTATAATACCGAATTTGCATCTATAATACCTAATTACAGGTTTGCACTCAAATTTTGTCGAATTGAAGTAGAAATCTGACGTTGTTGTTATAAAATGAAAGATGGATACAGGATATACGTCTTTTTTTTACCGCTGTTGATGGTCGTGTGAGCTTAATTCAATCATTTGCATTTTGTTTACAGGTTAACCAGGTATCTGACGTCATACACGGACAACAATAGACTTCAAAGCCTTTTGTGTCGACTCCAGCCAGGTAAAAATCCACTTGCGCAATTAGCTGCTCAGAACTCCAGGTGAGTGAAGCCTACCGAGAGGGAAGCCGCTGCAGCCCCAGGTCATGTCGACGCAGCTCCGATGGATACCGCCGATGAGTTGACATAAGGAGACGCCGGTGGGCGAGTATTAAGTTGTTTAAATGATTATGAGAAGGGAAATTATAATGAAAATGCTAATGAACTTGAAAATGACCAAGAACATGAACATGGGCTTGAATATGAACATGATAATGAACAGGAACATGATAATGAACATGAAAATGAAAATGATCAAGAACATGAAAATGAACTCGAATATGAACATGATAATGAACATGACGATGTCGATGAACATGAAAATGAACATGAATATGAATATGAAAATGGACTAGAATATGAATATGATTACGAAAATGAATATGAAAATGAACAGTACAATGAACTTGATAACGAAGATGAACATGATAGTGAATATGAAAGTGAACAGGACAATGAACTTGATAATGAAGATGAACATGATAATGAAGATGCAGATGATCAGGACAATGAACTTGATAATGAAGATGAATATGATAATGAATATGAAAGTGAACAGGACAATGAATTTGATAATGAAGATGAACACGATAATGAAAATGCAGATGATCAGGAAAATGAACTCGATAATGAAGATGAACATGATAATGAATATGAAAGTGAACAGGACAATGAACTTGATAATGAAATTGAACACGATAATGAAGATGAAAATGACCAGGAAAATGAAGATGATCTCCCGCAGAGCTCTGAGGATAAACTGAAGGTGTTGTTTTTAAATGTGTGTGGCATAAAACCAAAGCTAAGGCAGCCTGAATTTGAAACATTTATTAATCAGTTTGACATTCTATGTTTCGCGGAAACAAAAATAGATGATCTGGATGTAATCAAAATACCTAATTATGAATTTTATACGAATAATCGATCCGTTACAGCTGATCATAGATCTGGCGGCATTGGGATAGCTGTTAGACAGCATCTGATGGAACACATTACCATTCATGACCGTTTATCTAAATTTGCTTTTTCATTTACAATTTCAAAAAAGCTAATGGAGAAAAAACAGGATTTATTTATGTCGGTTATATATATCCCCCCAGAATATACCAAATATACCTCCGACGAGTGCTTTGATGAATTAGATATTGAAATTGCCCAACATGCTGGAGACAATAGCAAAATTTGTCTTATTGGAGATTTCAATGCCCGTACGGGTGACCTGAATGATTTTATAGAGATTGATGAATTCCTTTTGAGGCAGTGGGACATACCCGACTGTGACATTCAGTGTATAAATCGAGAGATAATACTAGCAGATATGAATGTCCCACTCAAGCGGGTGTCCGAGGACCATGGACGGCCAAATAGTTATGGTAAAAAGCTTATAGATTTTTGTAAGAGAAATGGATTGTATATATTAAATGGTAGGATGGGTATTGACAGAGGTATTGGAAAGAGAACCAGTAAAAATGCCATTGGTTCTACTGAATTTCTATTCTGTGTTGAAGGATTCGAAGTTCTTGAGTTCAGTAATTTATTTTCTGATGTACATTGTGCGCTAAGTCTAGAAATTACCAGATGTTTGTGCGATGAGCAAGAACAATTAGAGACTGATTCTCTAAATGATGTTGATGATATTAAGTATTGGGGACCTGAAGGTACTTCATTATATGCTAGTAATGTAACCCCAGAATGTATTGATGATATTATGATAACCCTTGATTCTCTAGAAAATAGTAATAATCTAAATGATGAAATAGACAAAGTATGTAATGATATTTGTAATATTTTCAAATGTGCATCCTTGAAAAGTTTTGGTCGGGTTGGACCACGGCATCGAACTGTAGTGAATAAAATTAGACGCCCATGGTTTGGAAAGGAATGTGTTGATAAACGAAATAATTATTATGCGGCTAAATACAGGTTTAAGAAGGTACCCACTGAGAAAAATAAAAATGAACTTAATCTGAGAAGTAAAGAGTATAAAAAGATATTAAGGTGCTGTGAGGCAAAACACAAATATAAAAATCATTCAAAAATACGAACAATGAGAAAAGGTAGCCCCAAAAAATATTGGAAAATGCTTAGAGACCATGATAAAATAGAAAAAAGTATTGTGCCATTGTGTCAGATGATAACACAGAATCTAATATAGATTTAGACACAAATGAAATTTTAAATAAGCCTTTTACAGAAACGGAGGTAAGGAGAGCTGTACAGGTGCTCAAATATGGTAAAGCCAGTGGTTTTGATAAAATATTAAATGAGCATATTAAGAGTACAATAGATCTTATGCTCCCGGTTTATATGAAACTATTTAATTTAATCCTTGATCATGGAGTTATCCCCCATGCCTGGCTAACTGGTATAATAAAACCTATCTATAAGGGAAAGGGAGATCAGTCTAAACCTGATAATTATAGACCTATAACTCTGCTTAGTTGTTTAGGAAAGCTCTTTACTTCTGCCATTAACTCTAGATTACAAGAATATGCAGAAAGTATAGAATTAGTAAATGAAAACCAAACCGGATTCAGAAGTGGATACTCCACTTTAGATAATATGTTTGTTCTAAAAAGCCTTATAGATCTATTCAGTTCAACTGGCAAAAAATTATATTGCACTTTTATAGATTTCCAGAAGGCTTTTGATACTGTCTGGAGACCTGGGCTATGGAAAAAGCTGATTGACAGTGGTATTACTGGCAAAGTTTTTAAGGTTATACAGAACATGTATAGTGGTATTAAATCTTGTATAACTGATTCTAATGGCAGATTATCTGAATTCTTCACCAGTAAAATTGGCGTCCGTCAAGGGGAGAATTTGTCCCCATTTCTCTTCTCAATTTACCTGAATGATCTGGAGGATGCTGTAATAAATGCTGGTGCACAGGGCATTACATTAAGTGCTAGAAATGCATACATATATTTGAGATTATTCATTTTGCTTTATGCTGATGATACAGTTTTATTGGCTGAATCTCCTAAAGAGATGAAAAATATGCTGCATAATTTCTCAATTTATTGTAAAAATTGGAGGCTGAGGGTAAATCTATCGAAAACCAAAATAGTGGTATTTGGTAAGGGAAGAAGATCGAAGGCGAAATTCTACCTTGATGGTAATCTTCTTGAAATATCTGATGTTTATACTTATTTAGGTATACCATTTAGGAAAAATGGAAAATTCTTATCTGCTCGTAAACACCTTGTCTCACAAGCTACTAAAGCAATGTTTGGTGTTCTGAAAAAAGTCAGAAATATGGATTTACCAATTGACTGTCAAGTTAAATTATTTGATGAAATGGTTAAGCCAGTCTTATTATATTCTAGCGAAATATGGGGTTATGAGAAAATTGATGATATAGAAAAGGTGCATTTGTTCTTCTGTAAAAAAATACTTAGAATAAAGAGGAGTACCCCTAGTGTTATTGTTTACGGGGAACTTGGTAGGGCTCCTTTAGCAATTGATGTTTGCGTACGTATGATAACACTGTGGGCAAAAATCGTCTCTGGAAAAACTGAAAAACTCTCCAGTTTAGTTTATCACATTCTGAGGTGTAATATTCCAGGAAAATCGCCATGGTTAAATAAGATAGAATTGATATTAAATGATTGTGGTTTAAGATATATATGGGCTTCCCAGCAATTTAGTAGTGTAAAGTGGCTTGTTTCAATCGTAAGACAAAATTTAACTGATCAGTATTTTCAACATTGGCACGAAGAAATAAATAAACTGTCTAAAACAGAGTTTTACAAAATATTTAAACAACAGATTATTTTAGAAAATTACCTCACTGTATTGCCTCCTGGACTGAGACACAGCATGACTAAATTTCGAACATCCAATCATAGGCTACCGATTGAAACAGGTCGCTGGACTGGTACCCCTCGTCAGAATAGGGTATGTGTATTATGTGAGAGTGGAGATATTGGAGATGAATCTCATATTTTATTTTACTGTACTCGACTTGAAGAACTCAGAAATAGATATATACCATCTTATTATTATAAATATCCTAATGAGTTTAAGACAAAGGATCTGTTCAATAACCCGTCGAAAAAAGTATTGATTAATTTAAGTAGGTTTATTCAAAGGGCTATGACTTTGGTAAGCGCTCAAGCCCAATAGCGATTTTGACGAACCATCTGACTAAGTATTAACAAGTACTACAAGCTGAATCTATACACTAATTATTATCTGTATACTGTATCATGTACTAGAATATACCTGACATCCTGTCCACCTCTGTATTATTCTATTTTCACCCCTAATACCAGTGAATCTGGTCTGGGAGTAATAAAGTATTCGTATTCGTATTCGGAACCCAGAATAATTAATCATGATGCTTTGCTGCCATAATTGATTAATTTGGGCCCGGACTAATTAACCATGCTTATTTGTTGCCATAATTGAATAATGCAGGCCCGGACTAATTAATCATGATGTTATGCTGCCACAATTGATTAATATGGGCCCAGAGTAATTAGTCATGACATTATTCTGCGATAATTGACTAATGTAGACCCGGACTAGTTAATCATAATGTCTTGGTGCCATAACTGATTAATGTGGACCGGGATTAATCAATTGCGATATCTTGCTGTCATATCTGATTAGTGTAGACCCGGACTAATTAATCATGATGTCTTGCTGCCTTAATTGATTAATGTGGACCGGGATTAATCAATTGTGATATCTTGCTAGTGTATAGCCGGATTAATTAATTGTGATGTCCTTCAGCACTAATTGATCGCTTATCCCTTGCCACAAACCAATTAGTGTATTTTTATGCATTGTCTTCTTATACCTGTTTAGAATGTAAATGTCGTTTCTATAGTTGACCCATGTTTATACAGTGGTTTAATACTGAATGTCGGATCAGATGACTACTCTAAAGATTCTCCATTTCAGATTCAAGTTCTTGTGATTGTCTTCAAGTTCAGTTTATAGGTTCTCCATCTCCATCTAGTATCGATTGTAAATATCAAAAACATCGTGAATTCGATGTTAAAGCGCATCAACACAGGAAATTCCGCAGAGGGAACGTTTAGCTACAAGTTGGGGAGATAGGGGTGCAGTGGGACACGAGGCACAGTGGGACAAGCCGTTTAGCTCCTGTTAAGTACAGGAAGCACATTACAATATTATCAGCAGAAAGCTACCACCCCCATACAACACCTATATTGATTACATATAAAAACTATCAATGGTAAAAAGTTACGACAAAAAAAACTTGTTGAGCAGTCCAATTGGACTAAGGATGATATTTTTTTATACCAAGTTTTCAGCAGTACTTCATTGCTGTTTTGTTACTACTGCATGAGAAAGGATGGAAAAAGGTACAATTTAAATTATATAGATTTATTATCTCAGATGTATGTACTAGGTTTTATTTCATAAAATGGAAAATATCATGCACCTGCTGCGGACTGGAACAGTTTTGCTGGGGCACACTGGGACAATAGTAAGCAAATGGTGAAATTCACTTTCACTTTGACCCTAAAATATTTTACGTGAAGCAGGGATCTGGAATAGCAACTAACTTAACCATCGATGTTGAATCTTCTAAACTCTTATGAAACATATTAGTATATACATGTACTTGATATAACATGTATTTTGATTATTGTCCCATCGCACCCCAGTGGGTGCTCCAGTGTACCCCATAGTGGGGCATACTGGGACACAGTTTTTGCGTTTTTAAAAACGAATTCTGGAGAAAAGTATAAGAGATATTTCTGAATTGTCTGCATGATTATGCCATACTGAATATAAGTTATAACGGGAGTATAGAAGGTTACACTACATGACAATAATAACAGCAGAGATTTATGCAACATAGTGAAAAATGTCCCAGTATACCGCAATCTGCCCAACATACTAAGAACAATTCAAAGATTATCCATACAATTCAGGGGCAAAAAAGGCCTTACAGGGTGGGATATATCTATTCAGGCTGCTTCTCTCCTTTAAATGTCCGGGAAACAAACCTGAATGTCCGTGTCAATAATGCTCTATTCAGGCCGCTGCAGCTCCTTTTTCTCAAGCAAAAAGGCCTGAATTTCCAGTTTGATAAATATATTCTGCCTGCTATCTCCATTCAATTTCCGGAAAACAAGCCTTGCATTTTTGCTTCATTTGGTCTTGATTCAAGTCACAGCATGTTGGTTGAAGATAGCTCTACACCACATAATAAAAATCGAACCACGAATAATCACATCATTTTATTCTTTGAACACATTTGCAACAATAACTTGTAAGCGACACTTCTCAACTGGAGAATTATACCATTACAAATTTGTACTGTAGTACAGTCCATTATTCTTAAACTCGGCTGAAGTCAATTCCTAGTTCCCAGTTCCTTATTCGCGAATAAGGAACTGGGAAATTATAGTATTTCCCAGTTCCCAGTTCCTTATTCGAATTCTGCTCAAATTGGGCCTCAAGGAAGGCAGCCTTGGGGCGGCTAATGAAGCCACCCAGATTAAGTAAAGTTGTTATGATTATTATTAGGTCTTTCCATTTCCAATGGATAGACCTATTGTTATTCTACGGATTATTATTATTAGGTATTTCCATGTCATCTGGAAATACCTATTGTTATTCTATTCCAATTTTCGGAGCAATTTTTTGCACAGAGCAAAACGACCTCAACGATTTTATGTACTGCTTAGATATTGGGCACACGTATAGGCATGTGTCTTAGGTCACGCATGGTTGTCTCGACACATGACTTTGACTTTGACCTTTTGACCTATATGCTCTCAAAGTAAAATTCATTTTGCGAATACCGACTAAACGGAAAAGAGTATCTCACTGAGATTTGGAATGTAAGTGTTTTAAGAAATTCGCAACACTGAGTCAATAAATTAAGTAGGCCAGAAGAACAGTTTCGGGGTTCTCTTCCCTGGTGACGTTTTTCGTGTCGTCGGTGTGCAGACAAATCGAAACAGCAGATCTGCAAGATACTAGAGTATTCGTAAGTCTTATGTATAGCCATGCTGTAGTTTTATTTTCAATCTATTATATAACAAGAAAGAGTAGTACGGTAATCACCCTTTTAATATTGTCCAAAAACTGTCATTTTATTAGGAAACAAGCCACGGCGTCGATTCTTCTACTGTTAATGGACAATTTTATGACCTAACAGAATATAACCTTAAATGTGACCTTTGACATATAGATTCGTCGCAGTAGAACGTGAAACTTTAGGGGTCAGACTGCAAATTGGGCCATGTGACATATGCCACATCACAATTTGGTCGCAAGTGTCCGGACTCGACAACGATCATTACCTTTAGAATGGTAAGCATGCAAACTTAAAAAAATACGGCTTCCATTTGCTGAAAATCTATCAAACTGACAGTCAGTAAACAATGAGATATTGTGAAACACTGAATTGTCTGTCTTTTGGCATTGATTACGAAACGATCCAATTTGAACTTCATCTTGAATATCACCAAACGTGAAAAGGATTTCACTTGATTTCTCAAAAACTATATCTCAAAGGAATCTGTAATCCTGTACAAATGTTCCTCACAACAAAGGTATGACGTCATTGAAATGGCAGCCGGATATTCACCTTGGTTCTCCAGATACACAGGGCCAAAAATCGAAAATACCGCTTTCCATTCAAACACAACTATGTCACTGAGCGCCATGAGACAATAACATTGTCTGAATTGTCTCCTTTTGGTACTGGTTACAACACGCTCTGATGAGACCTTGGCCATGAATATCGCAGAATGTAAAAAGTATCATATGTAATTTTCTCCACAACTATACACCGCATGCATCTGTGCTTTAGAACAAATGTTCCCCATTATACCAGTATATTGTCACTGAATTTTCAGCCTGTTATTTACCTTGGTTCTTCAGTTATGGGCATTGACAGTTTTACAAATACAAGGCCATACTCTAAAAACTATTGGGCATTTGAACTGGAAATTTGCATAGCAATATAGGTCATTACATGAAGTAACAGAAACTTACTTCATCTCAAAAAAAGGGTGGAGAAAGATTTTGAGATTTTTTACGATTTAGGAAATTTTCTGCTTTTTCATCCCATTATTAAACTGGTCATCCAATCCCCACTATTTTTACGTATTATTGAGACAATATATTTATGTATTTGCATATGAAATTTTTTCAGACTGTAGGCCTAGCCATCATAGTTTTAGAGATATCGATCAAATAATTTTCCCCCTCTATTAAGCCGTTTAAATGGTTCTGTCGCAGTAATTATTGTCACTTGTTGATTTCATCTCCCATTCAAGGAGCGTTGTCCATTTCACCTTTACACTCGAGGCATCGATTAAGTTAATGCCATCTTACATGACGAGTTGGCTCTTATTTGGAATCATTATAGCTGTTCAACTGTAACAAATACTGTTTCTTATTTACTGCCTGGAAATCCAAAATATTGTGGAGTCAGAAAATATTTTGGTCACGTAAATATAAATATGAATAATATTTCCATTAACTGATCAATTCGAAGTGAAGATGAAAGAAAACACAAAATCGTCAACCTCGGGTGGGTTTGAACCACAGACCTGTGGGTTACTAGGCCAACGCGTTACCTATTAGGCCACGGCGATTCGTGTCTGTCAATGCGGATATACGTTCCTATATCGTGAGACTGATTCATTATTAGGTATTTCCATGTCATCTGGAAATAAATATTTCCTGTAATATGACGACAGAATTGGAGAAAAGAAATTAGAATATGTATATTTGTAACCTATTTGTTCAATAAATTGGCAAGAGATCTCCGAAGGTTTGGTACAGGAAGCAATAATGGTAATCTGTGCCACCCTAAACTACACTCAAGCAGCAAGTACTATCACAGTACTATCAGGATAACATCAGTTGTGCCTGGCACAGATTATCGTTTTGACACTTGGGCACCCCCAAACACGATATGGGTATTTTTCATATTTTCGAATGAGAAAACTGCTTTGGATTGATACATGAAGCAGTAATGGTAATCTGTGTCACCCTAAACTACACACTATCAGCAAGTACTATCACAGTACTATCAGGATAACATCAGTTGTACCTGGCACAGATTATCGTTTTGACACTTAGGCACCCCCAAACACGATATGGGTATTTTTCATATTTTCGAATGAGAAAACTGCTTTTGGTTGGTACATGAAGCAATAATGGTAATCTGTGCCACCCTAAACTATACACTGTCAGCAAGTACTATGAGAGTACTATCAGGTTAACATCAGTTGTGTCTGGCACAGATTATCGTTTTGACACTAGGAGACCACAAACAATGTAGGGATCATTTATCTCATATTTTCGAATAAGGAAACGCCTTATTATTGGTACTGGACGCCGTAATGGTAATCTGTGCCACCCTAAACTACACACAAGCAGCAAGTACTATCACAGTACTATCAGGATAACATTAGTTGTGCCTGGCACAGATTATCGTTTTGACACTGAGGGACCCCAAACAAGATATGGCTATTTTTTCCTATTTTCGAATGAGAAAACTGCTTTTGGTTGGTACATCAAGCAATAATGGTAATCTGCGCCACCCAAAACTATACACTGTCAGCAAGTACTATGAGAGTACTATCAGGATAACATCAGTTGTGTCTGGCACAGATTATCGTTTTGACACTGAGGGACCACAAACATGGTAGGGGTCATTTATCCCATATTTTCGAATAAGGAAACACCTTATTATTGGTACTTGAGGCCATAATGGCAATCTGTGCCACCATAAACTATACACTGTCAGCAAGTACTATGACGGTACTATCAGGATAACATCAGTTGTGCCTGGCACACATTATCGTGTTGACACTGCGGGCATACGGGTATTTCTTTCATATTTTCGAATGAGAAAACTGCTTTTGGTTGGTGCATGAAGCAATTATGGTAATCTGTGCCACCCTCAACTATACACTGTCAGCAAGTACTATGGCACTACTTTCAGAATAACATCAGTCGTGCCTGGCACAGATGACCTTTTCGACACTGAGGCATCACTAACATGATAGGGGTCATTTATCTCATATTTTCGAATAAGGAAACAGCTTTGAGTTGGTACATGGAGCAATAGTGGTAATCTGTGCCGCCCTCAACTATGCACTGTCAGCAAGTGCTGTGACAGTACTATCAGTATAACATCAGTTGTGCCTGGCACAGATTATCGTTTTTACACTGAGGGACCACAAACACGATACGGGTATTTTTTTCATATTTTCGAATGAGAAAACGGCTTGTGGTTGGTACATGAAGCAATAATGGTATTATGTGCCACCCTACACTATACACTGTCAGCAAGTACTATGAGAGTACTATCAGGTTAACATCAGTTGTGTCTGGCACAGATTATCGTTTTGACACTAGGAGACCACAAACAATGTAGGGATCATTTATCTCCTATTTTCGAGTAAGGAAACGCCTTATTATTGGTACTGGACGCCGTAATGGTAATCTGTGCCACCCTAAACTACACACAAGCAGCAAGTACTATCACAGTACTATCAGGATAACATTAGTTGTGCCTGGCACAGATTATCGTTTTGACACTGAGGGACCCCAAACACGATATGGCTATTTTTTCCTATTTTCGAATGAGAAAACTGCTTTTGGTTGGTACATCAAGCAATAATGGTAATCTGCGCCACCCAAAACTATACACTGTCAGCAAGTACTATGAGATTATTATCAGGATAACATCAGTTGTGTCTGGCACAGATTATCGTTTTGACACTGAGGGACCACAAACATGGTAGGGGTCATTTATCTCATATTTTCGAATAAGGAAACACCTTATTATTGGTACTTGAGGCCATAATGGTAATCTGTGCCACCCTAAACTATACACTATCAGCAAGTACTATGACGGTACTATCAGGATAACATCAGTTGTGCCTGGCACACATTATCGTTTTGACACTGCGGGCATACGGGTATTTCTTTCATATTTTCGAATGGGAAAACTGCTTTTGGTTGGTGCATGAAGCAATTATGGTAATCTGTGCCACCCTCAACTATACACTGTCAGCAAGTACTATGACAGTACTATCAGTATAACATCAGTTGTGCCTGGCACAGATTATCGCTTTGACACTGAGGGATCACAAGCACGATAGGGGTAATTTTTCATATTTTCGAATGAGAAAACTGTTTTGGGTTGGTACATGAAGCAATAATGGTATTCTGTGCCACCCTAAACTATACACTGTCAACTAGTACTGTGACAGTACTATCATGATAGCATCAGTTGTGCCTGGCACAGATTATCGGTTTGACACTGAAGGGTCACAAACATGGTAGGGAGCATTTATCTCATATTTTTCATATAAGGAAACAGCTTTGAGTTGGTACATGAAGCAATAATGGTAATCTGTACCACCCTAAACTTTACACTGCCAGCAAGTACTTTGACAGTACTTTCAGGACAAACCTGATAGGGGTCATTTATCTCATATTTTCGAATAAGGAAACACCTTATTATTGGTACTTGAGGCCATAATGGTGATCTGTGCCATACTAAACTACACACTGTCAGCAGGTACTAGGACAGTAATATCAGGATAACATCAGTTGTGCCTGGCACAGATTATCATTTTGACACTGCGGGACCGCAAACAGGATAGGGTTATTTTTTTCATATTTTCGAATGAGAAAACTTCTTTTGGTTGGTACAGGAAGCAATAATGGTAATCTGTGCCACCCTAAACTACACACTGTCAGCAAGTACTATGACAGTACTATCAGGATAACATCAGTTGTGCCTGGCACAGATTATGGTTTTCACACTGAGGGGCCACAAACACTATACTGATAGTATTTTGTCATATTTTCTAATGGGAAAACTGCTTTTGGTTGGTACATGAAGCAATAATGGTACGACAGTATCACAGTACTATCTATATAACATCAGCAGTGCCTGGCACAGATTATCGTTTTGACACTGAGGGACCCCAAAAACGATATGGGTATTTTTTCATATTTTCGAATGTGAAAACTGCTTTTGGTTGGTACATGAAGCAATAATGGTAATCTGTGCCACCCTAAACTATACACTGTCAGCAACTACTATGAGAGTACTATCAGGATAACATCAGTTGTGTCTGGCACAGATTATCGTTTTGACACTGAGGGACCACAAACATGGTAGAGGTCATTTATCTCATATTTTCGAATAAGGAACCACCTTATTATTGGTACTTGAGGCCATAATGGTAATCTGTGCCACACTAAACTACACACTGTCAGCAAGTACTATGACAGTACTATCAGGATAACATCAGTTGTGCCTGGCACACATTATCGTTTTGACACTGCGGGACCCCAAATAGGATATGGGTATATCTTTCATATTTTCGAATGAGAAAACTGCTTTTGGTTGGTGCATGAAGCAATTATGGTAATCTGTGCCAACCTCAACTATACACTGTCAGCAAGTACTATGGCACTACTTTCAGAATAACATCAGTCGTGCCTGGCACAGATTACCTTTTCGACACTGAGGCATCACTAACATGATAGGGGTCATTTATCTCATATTTTCGAATAAGGAAACAGCTTTGAGTTGGTACATGGAGCAATAGTGGTAATCTGTGCCACCCTCAACTATGCACTGTCAGCAAGTGCTGTGACAGTACTTTCAGTATAACATCAGTTGTGCCTGGCACAGATTATCGTTTTTACACTGAGGGACCACAAACACGATACGGGGTTTTTTTTCTTCATATTTTCGAATGAGAAAACGGCTTGTGGTTGGTACATGAAGCAATAATGGTATTCTGTGCCACCCTACACTATACACTGTCAGCAAGTACTATGACAGTACTATCAGTATAACATCAGTTGTGCCTGGCACAGATTATCGCTTTGACACTGAGGGACCACAAGCACGATAGGGGTAATTTTTCATATTTTCGAATGAGAAAACTGTTTTGGGTTGGTACATGAAGCAATAATGGTATTCTGTGCCACCCTAAACTATACACTGTCAGCTAGTACTGTGACAGTACTATCATGATAGCCTCAGTTGTGCCTGGCACAGATTATTGTTTTGACATTGAAGGGGCACAAACATGGTAGGGAGCATTTATCTCATATTTTTCATATAAGGAAACAGCTTTGAGTTGGTACATGAAGCAATAATGGTAGTCTGTACCACCCTAAACTTTACACTGCCAGCAAGTACTTTGACAGTACTTTCAGGACAAACCTGGTAAAGGTCATTTATCTCATATTTTCGAATAAGGAAACACCTTATTATTGGTACTTGAGGCCATAATGGTGATCTGTGCCATACTAAACTACACACTGTCAGCAGGTACTATCACAGTAATATCAGGATAACATCAGTTGTGCCTGGCACAGATTATCATTTTGACACTGCGGGACCGCAAACAGGATACGGTTATTTTTTTCATATTTTCGAATGAGAAAACTGCTTTTGGTTGGTGCACGAAGCAATAATGGTAATCTGTGCCGCCCTAAACTATAAACTGTCAGCAAGTACTAGGACAGTAATATCAGGATAACATCAGTTGTGCCTGGCACAGATTATCATTTTGACACTGCGGGACCGCAAACAGGATATGGTTATTTTTTTCATATTTTCGAATGAGAAAACTTCTTTTGGTTGGTACAGGAAGCAATAATGGTAATCTGTGCCACCCTAAACTACACTCTGTCAGCAAGTACTATGACAGTACTATTAGGATAACATCAGTTGTGCCGGGCACAGATTATCGTTTTCACACTGAGGGGCCACAAACACTATACCGATAGTATTTTGTCATATTTTCTAATGGGAAAACTGCTTTTGGTTGGTACATGAAGCAATAATGGTACGACAGTATCACAGTACCACTCAGTAAGTACTCAGTACTATGACAGTATTATCAGGATAGCATCAGTTGTGCCTGGCACAGATTATCGTTTTGACACTGAGGCATCACAAACCTGGTAGGCTTCATTTATCTCATATTTTCGAATAAGGAAACAGCTTTGAGTTGTTACATGGAGCAATAATGGTAATCTGTGCCACCCTAAACTAAACACTATCAGCAAGTACTATGAGGGCACTATCAGGATAACATCAGTTGTGCCTGGCACAGATTATCGTTTTGACGCTGAGGCATCACTAACATGGTAGGGGTCATTTATCTCATATTTTCGAATAAGAAAACAGCTTTGGGTTGGTAAAGGAAGCAATAATGGTAATCTGTGCCACCCTAAACTATACACTGTCAGCAAGTGCTGTGACAGTACTATCAGTATAACATCAGTTGTGCCTGGCACAGATTATCGTTTTGACACTGAGGGACCACAAGCACGATACTGGTATTTTTTCATATTTTCGAATGAGAAAACTTCTTTTGGTTGGTACATGAAGCAATAATGGTAATCTGTGCCACCCTAAACTATACACTGTCAGCGAGTACTATGACAGTACTATCATGATAGCATCAGTTGTGCCTGGCGCAGATTATCGTTTTGACACTGAAGGGTCACAAACATGGTAGGGAGCATTTATCTCATATCATATAAGGAAACAGCTTTGAGTTGGTACATGAAGCAATAATGGTAATCTGTGGCACACTAAACTATAAACTGTCAGCAAGTACTATGACAGTAATATCAGGATAGCATCAGTTATTCCTTGCACAGATTATCGTTTTGACACTGCGGGACCACAAACACGATACAGTAATTTTTCTTTTTTCATATTTTCGAATGAGAAAACTGCTTTGGATTGATACATGAAGCAATAATGGTAATCTGTGCCACCCTAAACTACACACTATCAGCAAGTATTATAACAGTACTATCGGGATAACATCAGTTGTGCCTGGCACAGATTATCGTTTTGACACTGCGGGACCGCAAACAGGATACGGTATATTTTTCATATTTTCGAATGAGAAAACTGCTTTGGATTGATACATGAAGCAATAATGGTAATCTGTGCCACCCTAAACTACACACTATCAGCAAGTACTATGACAGTACTATCAGGATAACATCAGTTGTGCCTGGCACAGATTATCGTTTTGACACTGCGGGACCGCAAACAGCATACGGTATTTTTTCATATTTTCGAATGAGAAATCTGCTTTTGTTTGGTGCACGAAGCAATAATGGTAATCTGTGCCACCCTAAACTATAAACTGTCAGCTAGTACTATGACAGTACTATCAGGATAGCATCAGTTATGCCTGGCACAGATTATCGTTTTGACACTGAGGGACCCCAAACACGATATGGGTATTTTTTCATATTTTCGAATGAGAAAACTGC
>JAVTVY010002376.1:0-35921 GCA_036873755.1 Hanleya hanleyi
AATTGTTTACGGACGAACGACGGACCACGGACAAAAAACGATTTGAACAGCCCACCATCTGGTGATGGTGGGCTAAAAATATAAAAAAAATATTTTTCTTGCATTGAGAATCATTGTTCAGTTACGTTCATGGGGATTCCTCATGAATTAAGCCTCATATCTGAATCAAAGCTAACCTATTTTGCCAGAATTTAGGGACTTTAAATATTTCCAATAATTTGGGCACATTTCCCTGCCTGAACAGTTTTGCCGCAGCGAATAGAGGGTGTGCCAAACTTAGCGTAATCTAAAGCCCTGGCACCTCTAACCCCACACTGACCCACCTTCCTTGATGAGAGCCTCTCTGAGGCCCCTAGTTGTGGGTGTGACAACTGCAGTAATTGTTGGCCCCTGGACACCTGCAGCTCTGAACATCACACTAAACTGGTGCGTACACAGGTAGAAGTATGGACAATACTTGGCTCGAACCATGTAAAATGCTGAGGTGAAACTTTCTGCCCTGAAAAATGAGGACAGCATTGAATTCATTTTATTTCATCCAGATCTGTTATAAGCTAAGATATCAGACAGACAACTATTAGTATGCACTTTTAGTTCTTTTTAAAAAGAGGACTACTAACGAATATATAATAGCCCACTTTTCAACAATATTGATGGACATTTGCATTCACACATCATAATAAATTTCTAGTTTAACTTCTGCAACAGAGACCTTTTCACTTCACCAGATACTACTTCTCTTGGCTGTGACCTTAGACTTGTAGAGCTGTCTTAGGGGGTATCCATAAAGTATGTACACCCTTATGGGGGGCAGAGGGAAGTAGGTGAACTACATATGAAAAGTGTTCAGAGGAGGGAGTGCAAGCCATCTGCATATGAACATGAGAGAAATAAATGAACGTACAATATGCATTGTGTACAATATTCCCATTAATTTTAATAGCTTGTTTGAAGTGGAGGATATTCGGTCATTGAGTTTAAGTTTAATAATTTGAACAATTTTGAAACATGAAATACATCCTTCGAGCGAACGTGTATTGGTATAATCTGGAATTTGGTCAGATCGTATAATGGACTAAAGTTTGCCTCTAATACCAAGAAGATTTCAGAATAAACTGAAGCGCGAACTTCCCTTTTGGCATATTTGACAGAATAATCAGGTTCAGTTCTTTCCAAATGTTTATCTGTCAGAAATGATAGGAATATGTCTGACTTCCTGAATCCTCTTTGTGGTCCCCACAGGCTGTTACCATGGTCCCCACAGGCTGTTACCATGGTCCCCACAGGCTGTTACCATGGTCCCCACAGGCTGTTACCATGGTCCCCACAGGCTGTTACCATGGTCCCCACAGGCTGTTACCATGGTTACCCGCCGGCATGTGTACAGATCAAACTTCCAATACCCGCATCCAACTCATACAAGAAACCTACCAGATTTTTCCCTTGCCTATTAAAGTTTTCAGGTAAATGCCTCCTCCCACCCCCACAACTATTCTATTTCCAAAACTGCCACAAATTCTGCTAAACATCTTTTCCTAAGTGGTAGCATTCGCTCCACAAGAAACATCTTTTCCTAAGTGGTAGCATTCGCTTGACAAGAAACATCTTTTGCTAAGTGGTAGCATTCGCTCCACAAGAAACATCTTTTCCTAAGTGGTAGCATTCGCTCCACAAGAAACACCTTTTCCTAAGTGGTAGCATTCGCTCCACAAGAAACATCTTTTCCTAAGTCGTAGCATTCGCTCCACAAGAAACATCTTTTCCCAAGTGGTAGCATTCACTCCACAAGAAACATCTTTTCCTAAGTCGTAGCATTTGCTCCACAAGAAACATCTTTTCCCAAGTGGTAGCATTCACTCCACAAGAGACCACCATGCTCATTGTCCATCGGAGGAAATAATGATGTATTGTGCTACATGTACCATGGTTTAATGCCATCAATATATGGAGACAGGAGAGCCTTAACTTTCATGTCTTAGAAAGAGAGAAAGTCAAAATTGATAGTGTCTGGGACTGATAGTCATACATGTCATGAAGTTCATAAAGCTGAATCCAATAGAGATTAGGACATTGAGCAAAACTTTTAACCACAAGAACTAAAATTCATTTCTACATTTCTCAATAATAATATCAAAAGCAAACTTCAACATGAAGATATGTTGCTTTATGACATGTATAAAACATACCAGTCTGTTCTGAGGGCATTCAACACATCATCATCTGTTGTAGCCAGACTAGGTCTACTGTAAAACAATGAAGAAATTGATGTGCATAAAATTAGCTAGGCTAGCAAGCCACACAATCATCTACAAAAACTCAATTAATAGCGATTAAGAATGTTTCATTATCAAATGACCAAACAATGAAGTTGTCTAAATCACTTATCATACCAGTATTTAATTGACTGATGTTATAAATATTAAATTAAATATTAAATTGACAGAGAAATTTCAAGAATTCTGGAATGAATGAAGCAAAACACTTTGCTGTGTGCATTGTTTCAATAGTTGTTTGTCATGCTATGACAAGAACACAACAAATAAAGACAAGCAGTTTCAAGATGAACTGAACTATAATTCACATTAACTCCAGCACGCACGCCTGATGCGCAGGTACACAGATTTAGTGGTAGAACGTGATGCACCACATCCAAGTTGCCTATATCGTAACATCTCCTTTTTTAAAGGAAATTTGAAAGTTACTCTTGGTGATCGTATAAAATCTATTGCGATCAAAGTTCACCGATTACTCATCTTGATAGTCCACTTCGCATAAACTCAACTGATTCATTAAAGTAATAAAATATACCAGTTCACGATAAGTCTTGTTTTTTCTTTTAACTCAATTGAACGATTCTCAATTCAATGTTCATTCGCGCACTTGTTATCGAATATCGTAAGGTTATCTGGAATGAACTAAACTTCAAGTAAATTAGCTAACTGAATGACTGAAAACGTTCTTGTTAAAACGTATTTACAGTTCGACGGTTATCTATGGTCGTTCATCTCACATAGGACTTCAGATAGTCTGGTGGTTTAGATATGCGCCCACTTCTCGTTGTTGTCTGGAGTGGTGCTTCAGGCGGCCTTAATGCTGATGTACTTTGGTCATGAAGTTTACCAGCATTGGTAGAGGCCGTTGACTTAGGACCTGGTTGAGAGCGGTCCCACAACGATGGGGTCTGCACGCGGTCACACGGTGACGGGCTCTGTGACGGTTCCTCGATAGGTGAAGGCGGTTCCTCAGATGTCAGATGAAGATGTCTTCGATTTCTCCGTAGGATACGTCCGCTATCCATCCGGACTTCATATGAACGGATGTTCACCTTTCTCGCAATGACACCTTTTTTCCATTTGTTGTCGTATGGGGACGTAGGTTGCACCCGGACAGTGTCACCTTTACGAAGTGGTTCCAAGTCCTTAGCGTGGCACTGGTTGTAATTCCTGACCTGTTTTTCCCTTTTTCTCCTTTTCTCTTCAGAGACCGATCGCGGGATTTCTGGCTGAAGTAGTGGATGTGTTATTGGTACGAGTGTTTTTGTCTGTCGGTTGAACAGCCGTTGGGCTGGCGAGCTGTGATAACCTTCTGTTGGGGTGTTCCGGATTTCGAGTAGAGCCAGAAAAGGATCTTTGTGAGATCTCAGGGCTTTTTTGATAGATCGTTTGGCTGTTTTCACTGTGGCTTCTGATTTTCCGTTTGACTGAGGATACCCTGGGGAACTAGTAACATGATTGAAGCCATATATAGTAGCGAAATCTGCAAAGTCCGAGCTGTTGTATGGGGGCCCATTGTCTGAAACGAGGGTATCTGGTATGCCATGACGTGACAGATGGGCTTTCAATTTGCCGATGACTTCTTTGCCAGTTTTGGTTTGTAGACGATCCACTTCAAAGAAGTCACTGAAGTAGTCGACTGTCACGAGATAGTCACGATCACCCACAGTAAGTATGTCCGTAGCCATCTTCGCCCATGGGCGATCCGGTACGTCATGTCAGATCAGCGTTTCTTTTTGCTGCTTTGACTGGAATAAACAACATGTTTCGCACTTGGAAATGTAGTCTTGGATTTGAGTGTTCATGGACGGCCAATAAACACAGTCTCTTGCACGTCGACGACATGCCTCTATTCCTGTATGTGAGACATGCAAACGCTGAAGGATGTCCGATTGAAGATTTGAAGGAATGACACAGCGATGACCACGGAATATTATTCCATTCTGGATGGACAGTTCATCGCGTATGTGAAAGTACGGGATCGCGACAGTAGGAACTTCTTCCTTTGTTGGTGGCCATCCTCTGAGAATGAGTGTTTTCACGGCTTGAAGGGACGTGTCCTGTTGAGTGGCTGTTTGGATTTCCCGAAGTCTTGCGGACGAGACAGGTAAGTAATCTGCCATGTTGACGGTTTGTACCTCTTCTTCAACCGCAGAAATCTCTTCCTGGTCATATGCCTTCCCGTCGTCTGTTGTCGGCAGGTACAGTACACCCAAGAATTAAACTGGTCAAATTCGCGAAGGATAGCCGAAAAATGTCGCGAACCGTTCGCGAACGTTTCGCAAACGATTCGCCAGTACCTCTCGCCATACCTTTCGCGAGAAAATGTCAGAATTGAACCTTTCGCGAAAGGAATACGCGAACGATGTTTGAGGAAGTACATGTCGTAAAATGTTTATATTCTTGTCTGTCAACTATTTATTTTTCATTTGCTCGTGTGTTTTGTTTTTAATGACATTAATTAGGTCCATATACCTTATTTTGCGAATGAATTGCAACTATAAAATCACGACGACGTAGGCCTACCGGTTTTCTTCGTCAGTCCATGAGCAAACCGTTATTCACCCAAAATCGAGATCATAAAATCGGGAGCTGTATCACCGTATTCATCTAGTCAAAAAGTCGCATAATCTGTCCCTTATTTAAGTTCATTGTGCTGTATGGCTTGTTTTTGTAACTGAAATCTTTCACATCCAAATGAACTCATCGCAGTGCATGAAGCCCGATCTGAAACATGGCGTCAGCCAGCCGTTCATACGAGGCGTGTCCAGTTGCTATGAAGAGGGGAAACAACTCTGAGCAGACATTTAAAAAAATGTTATTGCTTCATTGGCGGAACAGGGGTTATTCTTGACAAAAAAAATCATCTACTCAGTTTCCAAATTCAACAGAACTAACTCAGTTCTTTCAGCACGCCCGAATGTCTGCAAAAAGTCATTTTTTGAAAGTTTTCATCCCATGAATTAAAAAAATCATTTTTAAAAAAGTTTTCATCACATGAAGAATAAACACTCATTATTTTAAAGTTTTCATCTTTAACAGGATGCATTTATATTGCAGTGGCAGCGGCATTTTGTTTCAAGATAATGATTCAAATCAACGAGATATGATATAATTCTAGAGGAAAATTGGTGTGATTAATAAAAAGTGGTTTAGGCATTTTTTTGTTGTTTTTTTTCTAAGACTTGAATTTGAAATTCCCCCGACACAATTTGAAATGAAAGTGTTAAATTTTCCTTCAATTGCATTTTATTGCAGAAAATGTATCCTACGAGAATTAAATTTGCAATTTCCGAAAACGTTGTACACGCAAGGAAACCAAACGGCTGTAAATTCAAGACGGCCATAATAAATACCAAGCTCAACCGTAGACCAGTCAATTTGACAACCCGATCATGATTGATTGCAGCTCTCGTCATGCACACGTGAAACTTCTTTATTCAGACAATTTGTACGTTTGGTTTTGATGTATTTTCAATCCTTGGTATAGCTGGACATTTCACCTTTTATTTCGTGTTGAAACGAAACAGTACGGGATGTAGCTGACTGCTAGCACACGTCTCTCTGCTGCGCAGTTCTGTCGGGCGTTGTAGCTGTCATCCCTCGTGGTCGTTTGGAAACTTCCACCCCGTGACCCGTTCGTATTAATCGCAAACCCATACTTTCTAGCATAAAGAAATGCATTGCATGGTTCCCGACGAATCGAATTGGAAGCGTTCACTAAAACTAGGGAAGTAAGGCACAAAACTTTTAGCTGTGCCGTATTCCATACGCACATGGCCTACGTGAGTGGAGATTTTCTTTTGCTCCGTTCGTAGACTGTATTTTCTGCCTATTTCGTTCCTGAAACTCAATTTTGTTGCAGGAAATTCTTGCTGGGTGAAATCGAGAATAGTGGTCCTAAAACATAACCCGCATAAAAAGACCCAACACTCCCGCATTTCAAATTCATGTGATTTGTTGTCATCTTGTCTTGTCAAATACGGATCGCTTTACGTCAGTTACGATCGTGACCTATCTTTCGGGAAAGGTATTTACCTTTCGCGAAAGCTTTGAAATAAATATGAAATCATCGTAAGTTATTATCAACCTTTCGCACATGCTTTCGCGAACGTTTCGCGAATGTTTCGCGAAAGATGAACCCAACGTTTCGCGAGCAGTGACCAGTTTAATTCTTGGGCGTACTGTAAGCTCGAGATAATGTATCCGCCAGGTACATTTGTGTACCCTTTTTGTACACAATGTCAATGTCATATTTCTGCAGAGCCAAAAGCATGCATTGGAGCCTCTTGGGAGTGGCTAGGAGAGATTTCTTCTGAATACTTTGTAAAGGCTTGTGATCACTCTCAACTATCACCTTTCGGCCGTATGTGTACTGGTGGAACTTGTTGCAGGCATAAACTATCGCGAGAAGCTCTTTCTCTATTTGAGCGCAGTTACGCTCAGTGGTGGTGAGCGCACGACTCGCATATGCCACTGGTTGTTCATTTTGCAATAGTGTGGCCCCTAGGCCAGTTTCAGATGCATCGTACTGCAACGTCGCGTGTTGGGTACCATCAAAATACTTCAGCACTGGAGCTTTTGTCACTGCTGACTGTATTTCCCTGAAGGCGCGATCATGGTCAGAGGTCCAGATAAACTCTGCGTCTTTCTTGGTCAGTTGTCGCAATGGCTCACAAATGTCTGTTCGGCCTTGCAGAAACTTGGAGAGGTAAGTCACCAGGCCAATGACACGCTGAATTCATGGAACATCTGTAGGTTTTGGCATGTTGAGAATGGCATCCACTTTCTTGGGATCCACTTCCAATCCATCGGATGTCAGGACGTGTCCTATGAATGGAACTTGCTGTTTTCTCAGCTCCAGCTTATCGATATTCAGCTTTATATCCTTTTCGCGGCAGCGTTGAAGGAGTTTGAGCAATCGCGCATCGTGATTTGCGATGGCCTCTTCTAGTGTGTCTCCCTCACCAGCCGTCAGTATATCATCTGCCACGAGAAAGGTACCAGGTAAGTTCCGGAGAGCCTCATCAAGACGATGCTGGAATAATTCCGGAGCTGGCGAGACACCAAATGGTAATCTGGTCCATCTGAACCAGCCAAAAACTGAACCGAAGGATTCTTCGTCCAAGGCAACATGCCAGAAGCCCAGGGGTTTTTCTAGCCGATTTCTCATCGTGGTAATCCCGATGAGAAATTTTGAAAATTGAGTTTTAGAGGATTTTTGTAAATTGAGTTTTCTCTCGACAAATTCAGTTTCTCTTATTTTTCGATATTGAGCGCGCTTGCGCGCGAAAAAAAATTGAGTTTTACTGATATTTCCTCGCCCATATCATTGTGTAGTATCTAAATAAACTTATTTTAATCCTTGAATCTTGTCCGAGTTCGCGATCCGACGTCTGTTGTTGTTGTTGTTTACTGGCGAACTGTGACTCCGCACAAAGGTGATACTGACAATTTGAACGAATGGTGCATAGGAGAACCTTTGATAGGAGAGTGTTGGGCAGTATCGGGTTTCTTCATTGGACAGGCATTTCATCATCATCCAATGAAATACAGCGTTACGAAGATTGCCAAATGCCATCTTCGCAGTATTGCGGACATCATCAGTTGCTGCAAACGATGTTGATCTGATATTTTACAGTTAGCTACCACTCGAAACAGAATAAAACTTGTGCACTATCGACATTAATGTACAAAATATAAGAATGCTTTGACTGCAATGACTAATGAACTGCAAAACCGTGGGCAAAGAAATTAGACACGGAAATTGACTGGCCCGGGCTTTGCAACAACAACAACAACGAAATGCATCTGACGATCTCCTCTCAATGAAACATTACCATTTTCAAGGTCATAAAATCAACAATCTTGGGTTGTTGATTCTCCTTCAAGTATAACTGAAAGGCATAGTATCATTTGATTGGATTTTCAAACAGAATACTTGATAGAGGTATTGTTTTTTCTTCTTTCAGGAAATATTGAAGGTATCATATCTTGTGTATTCATTATGAGGTTGCCCATATATTTTATATAACTAAATGTCAGCTATAGGCCTATAAGGCTGCAGATATCCTTGAAAAAAAAAGTTGTTGAAAAGCAATTTCGATGTTTTTTTTCTCAGCCAAAAGCTACATCTTGCGTACAGAAATTCGACAAAGTTAATCATGCAGTCATATTTATTTCATGTTAGCTAACAATTATAAACAACTATTCCTGGAAAAAAACAGCTACCTTTTGTAGTACTGAGTACGAAGTCGGCCGCCGAAGCCAGATACTATCTTTGTCAGAACAGCACATTCCAAATGTTAGGTACTAAGTTATTCATGCCTGTCAAAGTGTCGGTCACCTGTGAAAAAATTATTCGCAGGCTTGAAATGAAGGCGGACATGTATAATGGATGTGTAATTTTCAACTATAGGTTTGAAATTTGTTTTCAGTTATCCCTATGAAAATGTTTGCATAATTGAGTTTCTGAACCGAAACTATGAAAACCATGGAAATATTGAGTTTTTCAGATTATTGGCGCGCCAACGGCTCGCCGAAAAATTGAGTTTTGTGAAATTCTCAAATTGAGTAGATGAAAGATTTTGGGCTAGAATAACCCCTGTGAAGCCGTTCCTGACATCAAGTTTAGAAAAAACCTTCGCTTCTGAGAGCTCAGGTAGTAAGTCGTCAATCACCGTGAGAGGATAATTGCTCCTTTTGAGTGCCTTGTTCAGCGGCTTTGGATCGAGACACACGCGCAGTTTTCCATTAGGTTTCTTGGCGAGCACAAGACTGTTGACCCAGTCAGTTGGCGTGTTAACAGGCTTGATGATGTTGAGCTTTTCCAGTCGAGAAAATTCCGCCTTCAGCTGACTTTTCAAGGCCACGGGTACACGACGGATATGCTGCTTTACGGGCGAAATGGTTGGGTCAATGTCCAGATGTTGTTCTCCCTCTAACAAGCCAACTTCACCTTCGAAAACATCGCCAAATGAAGCAAGTATCTGCTCCTTAGTCAGTCCGGTAGTAGCAGGTAGAGCGACAATTGGCTTTCCGAGTTCACTTTCACTATGTCCCGGCTCCCTTTCTGAAGATTTCGAGAGAGACATAATGTTCTCTTGCAGGACTTGAAGTAGTTGCATTTGCTGAGCGGCTCTAGCACCTAGAAGTGGAATAGTGTTTTGTTCCACTACTACAAATTCTACACGGTACTTCCTGAAGTTCCGTGGGTTTCTCACTTTCAGCTTTGCTTTACCAGCTGTCTCCATTTTTGATTGGTTGTACATCGATAGCTTAACAGTCGATTTCTCCAAGAAAGTGTTATGAGGAAGATCAGATTTTGAGATGACATTGCACGTTGCGCCAGAATCAATTTGAAATTTTCTGGGCGAGTCTCCAATGAGAAGTGTTGCAAATATTTTATTTGCCGCTGGTTCCATGTAGTTAACAGCTTCGACCACAAGTATATCTTCAGAAGAAGAGTCGCTGTCCATGTCGCCCTGCTGGGTCCAATGAACCTTATGCTTCGAGTTGGTCGACTTTGGCTTCATCTTAGAGTTAGACTTGCATTGCGAGGCGAAATGCGACTGTTTACCACATTTGCTACAGCTCTTGCCATACGCAGGGCACTTTCCTCGTTTTGGCTCATGTTTATATCCACAGTATTTGCAGTCATACTGGAGAATTGGAGGCTTCTTCTTCCGATAAGACGTTTCCTTTTTGTCTGATTTGACAGCATGCTCCTCCTTCTCACATGCCATGGATTTCAACTGAGCACTTGTTGCTTCTGCAGATCTGCATATATCGATGCATTTGTTTAAGGTGAGTTTCGGCTCTTGGAGAAGTTTCTTACGGACGGTGTTGTCCTTTATCCCGCATACGATTCTGTCTCGAATCAAAACACCCTGCAATTCCCTGAACTCACAGGTTTGAGACAGCGTTCTCAGTTGCGACGCATATGTTTCAATGCCTTCTGATTCCAGCTGATCCCTCTGATTGAAAACATAGCGCTCATATATCACGTTGGTCTCCCCTAGACAATGTCGTTCCATGAGCTCAAGAACTATATTCATTTTGTCCTTGTCACCCTCATTCACAAACGGAAGTCCATTATATATGTCAAGTCCCTCGGGGCCAATACTTGTGATAAATGTAGCTATCCGATATTTGTCATCCTGATCCTGGAGACCAGTGACAATCTCGAACGAGTCCCATATCTGCTTCCATTTTTTCCAATTTGCTGCAGGATTCACTTTTGCTTGTAGCTTGGGTGGTAGGGGAACACTACTACGTAACCCTATATGCGTGCTCTGGCTGACGCCGATACTTCCCCTTCATCACCAGACATTTTGTAGGAATTATGACAAATAATGTAGCAATATGTGAAGAATGTACATTTTCCAGGCCTTATCTGTGAAGAATGTACACTTTCCAGGCCTTTCCACACGATCAAGAGTTTTCTGAATGTCCGTTCTCGGCTTCCATAGTTTTTTCAGAAAATCTGTCACAGTTCACTTTTTTGTCGAGGTTTTATTTTTTCACAGAAAAGTCACTTTATTGATAGTCACTAATGTTATTACAGTTACTTGGTAGTGAATAGAGTGTATACTCAATCAATGGAGAGTCAAGTTGGAATATTGCTTCAACCCGCCTCGATTATCGAGCACGTGGTGAGCAAGTGTCAATATGGTCCCGTTTCCGCCAGCTTAATACAATGAGCGCATCGTTCTGGCCCACCGTAGTTTTCGATTCTTTTCGTGCGGAGTTTCACTTCTCTCAGTGCACGCAAAAATCTGTTCATGGGAGCACTGCCAGTTCAGAATTCGAATGTGTAGTCTATTGAGAAGAAATCTTGGGAAGTATAGAGTATTACAGCAACTTATTGGACTGGTTCCGTGTTCCAAATGTAGATACCATACCCGTACATGTGGACTGTTGTATCGGTACAACGAAGCTGACGCATAATGTCCCAGTTTCCGAAATCAAGTCGCTTCAGGAAGCTCAGGAGATATCAAATGCAGACTTGAAGAGTTCGTATTCACTCTGACACCATGTTTCAATAGTTGTTTGTCATGCTATGACAAGAACACAACAAATAAAGACAAGCAGTTTCAAGATGAACTGAACTATAATTCACATTAACTCCAGCGCGCACACCTGATGCGCAGGTACACAGATTTAGTGGTAGAACGTGATGCACCACATCCAAGTTGCCTATATCGTAACATGCATCACGATTCCCCACACATGTTTAATTGGAAAATGTGACTCAGTGGATTGTCTTTTCAATGACCTGTTCGATAAAACTATTGTTCATTAAAATTATTGTATGTTTTAACAATATGAAGTGCTGAAATAGAATGAGCAAATGGGTAACTACACCATGTCAAGAAACTTAAAAGGTTGCGGTATATTCTGGAGAGGCAGGAAAATGAGTCAATCTCACTGTTTTATAAGCTATTGTGCAATGAAGAGAAAAAAATCATGAAATAACCAACGGCATGATAACTAATATTGTTCATGGAAACCAGACATGAATATTAAACTTGATAAAAGAATAATGACTCGGTCTGTCTTTGTTGAGTTTCTGGCTCTGCAAACTCACCTGATTTTGTTGTCGTTGTTAATCCTGGGAAAGAGTCTCAACCAGGGCAGGTTAGGATGTATCCAGTGCATGATACACCTCTGGAACTCTTTACCAGAACAATTCTCTGAACTCTCTCTACCCTTTACAGCCTGAAACAGTGGAATAATAAGATTCTCAATTTATCCCAGTATTTACACATTTTTTAACTTTCCCTCAAAAAAGCTCCCAATACTGAAGAAGAGCAGTTCAATATGTCTAACTCTGGATATACAGAGAGTTCAATCATGCAGTACTTCCTTCCATCAGATTACAAACTTCTACAGTAAGTTGTAAGCTGGGATTTGATCTTTCATGTATTTCTATTGTCCAGACCATTACATGTATAGACAGACTATTGTTCTCTTGTGTTTCATGACCGTTATATGAAAGATTTCTCTGTGCCTTTGCAGGGTAAATTTTGGTGTACTACAGCTGAGGAGTTATGTCCAGAATTTTCAGTAATAGTTGGCCATCATGAGAGCTGAACATGATTTGTCCTGCCCATGTTTACCTGTTCTCTAGTGATGAAGGCATTAAGACCCTGTGCCTAACATGATTTGTCCTGCCCCATGTTTACCTGTTCTCTAGTGATGAAGGCATTAAGACCCTGTGCCTAACATGATTTGTCCTGCCCCATGTTTACCTGTTCTCTAGTGATGAAGGCATTAAGACCCTGTGCCTAACATGATTTGTCCTGCCCCATGTTTACCTGTTCTCTAGTGATGAAGGCATTAAGACCCTGTGCCTAACATGATTTGTCCTGTCCCATGTTTACCTGTTCTCTAGTGATGAAGGCATTAAGACCCTGTGCCTAACATGATTTGTCCTGTCCCATGTTTACCTGTTCTCTAGTGATGACGGCATTGAGACCCTGTGCCTAACATGATTTGTCCTGTCCCATGTGTACCTGTTCTCTAGTGATGAAGGCATTCAGACCCTGTGCCTAACATGATTTGTCCTGTCCCATGTTTACCTGTTCTCTAGTGATGAAGGCATTCAGACCCTGTGCCTAACATGATTTGTCCTGTCCCATGTGTACCTGTTCTCTAGTGATGAAGGCATTCAGACCCTGTGCCTAACATGATTTGTCCTGTCCCATGTGTACCTGTTCTCTAGTGATGAAGGCATTCAGACCCTGTGCCTAACATGATTTGTCCTGTCCCATGTTTACCTGTTCTCTAGTGATGAAGGCATTCAGACCCTGTGCCTAACATGATTTGTCCTGCACCATGTTTACCTGTTCTCTAGTGATGAAGGCATTCAGACCCTGTGCCTCCTCCATGGACCTAAGCATGGCACACCAAGAGAAGGAGTGTGGGGAGAGGAACCTGGCCTTCTGTTTGAGACTCCAGTCCATGGGCAGATCTAGACCACTCTCCCACCTCGGCCCATGGGATGATGATACTACACTAGTACTCGGGCTGGATATCTCAGCTTTGGCTGATGATAAATCTTCTAAATTCTGCAATCAAAGAGGAAAGATTAGAAAAGAAACAGTCCTGAATGTTTTCGCCTGCTTCGTACTGCACGTCTAAGTGGAGTAGTTAAGTAAGGTAGACAACTCTGGTCTAATAAAGTGTAAATTGCCATTCATTGTGATGATACAGTTATTGGTCAGAGTCTCTCCTGTTTGTAAACTCTATGATAGAGCTGTTGATCACTGTCCCACATTCTGTTTGTAAACTCTATGATAGAGCTGTTGATCACTGTCCCACATTCTGTTTGTAAACTCTATGATAGAGCTGTTGATCACTGTCCCACATTCTGTTTGTAAACTCTATGATAGAGCTGTTGATCACTGTCCCACATTCTGTTTGTAAACTCTATGATAGAGCTGTTGATCACTGTCCCACATTCTGTTTGTAAACTCTATGATAGAGCTGTTGATCACTGTCCCACATTCTGTTTGTAAACTCTATGATAGAGCTGTTGATCACTGTCCCACATTCTGTTTGTAAACTCTATGATAGAGCTGTTGATCACTGTCCCACATTCTGTTTTGCATGAATGATATGGGAGTGATGACTTTCTTCAATATCACTCTTCGTTGCATTGGCAATTTTGGGGAGAGTGATCAGGCTGTCTTGGTGGAGAAGTTAGGAGAGTGATCAGCCTCTCCTGGTGGAGAAGTTAGGAGAGTGATCAGGCTCTCCTGGCGGAGAAGTTAGGAGAGTGATCAGGCTCTCCTGGTGGAGAAGTTAGGACAGTGATCAGGCTCTCCTGGCGGAGAAGTTAGGACAGTGATCAGGCTCTCCTAGCGGAGAAGTTAGGAGAGTGATCAGGCTCTCCTGGTGGAGAAGTTAGGAGTGATCAGGCTGTCCTGGTGGAGAAGTTAGGACAGTGATCAGGCTCTCCTGGTGGAGAAGTTAGGAGAGTGATCAGGCTCTCCTGGTGGAGAAGTTAGGAGAGTGATCAGGCTCTCCTGGCGGAGAAGTTAGGAGAGTGATCAGGCTCTCCTGGTGGAGAAGTTAGGAGAGTGATCAGGCTCTCCTGGTGGAGAAGTTAGGAGAGTGATCAGGCTGTCCTGGTGGAGAAGTTAGGACAGTGATCAGGCTCTCCTGGTGGAGAAGTTAGGAGAGTGATCAGGCTGTCCTGGTGGAGAAGTTAGGAGAGTGATCAGGCTCTCCTGGCGGAGAAGTTAGGAGAGTGATCAGGCTGTCCTGGCGGAGAAGATAGGAGAGTGATCAGGCTCTCCTGGCGGAGAAGTTAAGAGCGTGATCAGGCTGTCCTGGTGGAGAAGTTAGGAGAGTGATCAGGCTCTCCTGGCGGAGAAGTTAGGAGAGTGATCAGGCTCTCCTGGCGGAGAAGTTAGGAGAGTGATCAGGCTCTCCTGGCGGAGAAGTTAGGACAGTGATCAGGATCTCCTGGCGGAGAAGTTAGGAGAGTGATCAGGCTGTCCTGGTGGAGAAGTTAGGAGAGTGATCAGGCTCTCCTGGCGGAGAAGTTAGGAGAGTGATCAGGCTCTCCTGGCGGAGAAGTTAGGAGAGTGATCAGGCTCTCCTGGCGGAGAAGTTAGGAGAGTGATCAGGCTGTCCTGGCGGAGAAGTTAGGAGAGTGATCAGGCTGTCCTGGCGGAGAAGTTAGGACAGTGATCAGGCTCTCCTGGCGGAGAAGTTAGGAGAGTGATCAGGCTCTCCTGGTGGAGAAGTTAGGAGAGTGATCAGGCTGTCCTGGTGGAGAAGTTAGGACAGTGATCAGGCTCTCCTGGCGGAGAAGTTAGGAGAGTGATCAGGCTCTCCTAGCGGAGAAGTTAGGAGAGTGATCAGGCTCTCCTGGCGGAGAAGTTAGGAGCGTGATCAGGCTGTCCTGGCGGAGAAGTTAGGAGAGTGATCAGGCTGTCCTGGTGGAGAAGTTAGGACAGTGATCAGGCTCTCCTGGCGGAGAAGTTAGGAGAGGATCAGGCTGTCCTGGCGGAGAAGTTAGGAGAGTGATCAGGCTGTCCTGGCGGAGAAGTTAGGACAGTGATCAGGCTCTCCTGGTGGAGAAGTTAGGAGAGTGATCAGGCTGTCCTGGTGGAGAAGTTAGGACAGTGATCAGGCTCTCCTGGCGGAGAAGTTAGGAGCGTGATCAGGCTGTCCTGGTGGAGAAGTTAGGACAGTGATCAGGCTGTCCTGGCGGAGAAGTTAGGAGAGTGATCAGGCTGTCCTGGTGGAGAAGTTAGGACAGTGATCAGGCTGTCCTGGCGGAGAAGTTAGGAGAGTGATCAGGCTGTCCTGGTGGAGAAGTTAGGACAGTGATCAGGCTCTCCTGGTGGAGAAGTTAGGAGAGTGATCAGGCTCTCCTGGCGGAGAAGTTAGGAGAATGATCAGGCTCTCCTGGCGGAGAAGTTAGGAGCGTGATCAGGCTGTCCTGGCGGAGAAGTTAGGAGAGTGATCAGGCTCTCCTGGTGGAGAAGTTAGGAGAGTGATCAGGCTCTCCTGGTGGAGAAGTTAGGAGAGTGATCAGGCTCTCCTGGTGGAGAAGTTAGGAGAGTGATCAGGCTCTCCTGGTGGAGAAGTTAGGAGAGTGATCAGGCTCTCCTGGTGGAGAAGTTAGGACAGTGATCAGGCTCTCCTGGTGGAGAGAGTGATCAGGCTCTCCTGGTGGAGAAGTTAGGATCAGGCAGGCTCCTGGCCTGGGCTGGCGGAGAAGTTAGGAGAGTGATCAGGCTCTCCTGGCGGAGATCAGGCTCTCCTGGCGGAGAAGTTAGGAGAGTGATCAGGCTCTCCTGGCGGAGAAGTTAGGAGAGTGATCAGGCTGTCCTGGCGGAGAAGTTAGGAGAGTGATCAGGCTGTCCTGGCGGAGAAGTTAGGACAGTGATCAGGCTCTCCTGGCGGAGAAGTTAGGAGAGTGATCAGGCTCTCCTGGTGGAGAAGTTAGGAGAGTGATCAGGCTGTCCTGGTGGAGAAGTTAGGACAGTGATCAGGCTCTCCTGGCGGAGAAGTTAGGACAGTGATCAGGCTCTCCTAGCGGAGAAGTTAGGAGAGTGATCAGGCTCTCCTGGTGGAGAAGTTAGGAGTGATCAGGCTGTCCTGGTGGAGAAGTTAGGACAGTGATCAGGCTCTCCTGGTGGAGAAGTTAGGAGAGTGATCAGGCTCTCCTGGTGGAGAAGTTAGGAGAGTGATCAGGCTCTCCTGGCGGAGAAGTTAAGAGCGTGATCAGGCTGTCCTGGTGGAGAAGTTAGGAGAGTGACTGAGAATGAGAGTGACCGCTCTCCTTAAAACTGAGAAACTGTAGTCCTATCTAGTAACCATTCATTTAATTGAGTGTTGAACTGGCAATTCAAATTATCAGATGGTTGTCCCAAATGTGGTTAAAGAAATTGTACCTAAATGAAATTTTGACAAATAATTGATTGAGCTTACAAAGTTTTGTTTTAGTTTTCTCATAATATTCAAACCAAATAGTCCAGTTTCTGGATTGCTTCTTCAGTTCATCTTCTACCTGTTTCAACTTTGCACTTTGTTCATTCCTGCATTGTTGGACGACAGTTGCAGTCTTCTTTTCTGTAACCTAGAAAGAATTAAACAATTATAAACAATACCCCCATCTTAATTATGCTAAATACATCAGAATAAATTCTCATTATTCCGTTTCTCCAAATGAAATACATCCATTTATAGCATTAAATATTGCTATAGTGTGACAGGCCTGTTCATGGGATTAAGAAGTTTTGTTGAGTCAACTATCTGATGCCTATTCATAGTCATGTAGGTTTTAGTGGATTTTTTGCTTAAATCATTAAAATATCTGACCTTTTGTTCAGCATTTTCCAGAATTATAATATAAACATGAAAAGGAAAACATGCAGACCAAAAATATATTATCACAAAGAAATAGATAGGAAGGGTTTCAGGAAATCCAACAACCTCGACAATCGAGGAGGGTTTTCAAATTGCATTTCCCTTTTGATAATAAATATGATAAATGTGGGGAGAGGTTTAACTGAACTCAAAAAATAATGGGACTATCGTGGTACTGCAAATGTGTGCATTGCAATATAGTGTGAAATTCATCAAAATCTGCAGTAAATAAATGTTTACCTGATCTGCACTATCCAAGATTTTCAACAGAAGTCTTGGATCTTGGTTTTCAATATCTTGTTGATCATCAACAGGATCAATAGTCAGTCCAATGTGTGACCCTACATCGTCGCCAACTATATCGTTTTTCTCACAGGAGTTCTGTTTTTTCAGGAGTGGTGACTCAGGGTGACAGCTGAATGGGTTTCTTCGTTTCCCCGAGTTAAGACGAGCATTTGTTGAGTCATGAAGAGGAGACTTCGAGCAGAGAATGTGCCGGCGACATTCCACAGTCTTCCCACTGTCGGATCGCTTCTTTCTGCGGTGAAGTTTCATTATGTCACAGGGCCTCCGCCATTCAGCCTTGGGTGACTGCACAGCACTCATACTTGTGATTAGTAGCTGGAACAATAAGAAAATCCATGGGATGAAACTAATAACCCAAAATAGCTGTTTATGCTGTTGAACTGAGATAGGGCTGTTTCAGTGATTTGCCAATGGCCCAGTTGAGATTTGAATAATTTCATTGGACTACAGCATACCATACGTCATCCAATACAGTCTGATAACCTCGTTCCTGTGGACTTTCTCACGAGTAGCGAAGCTCTGGGCAGCATACTCAGCGTGCGCTAAAAGCAGTGCCTTTTGGATGCCTTTGGGGACAAGCCTTTTGGATGCCTTTGGGGACAAGGTCAACATATCAAAAGGAAATGGCTACATGGATTTTCTAAAATACAATTGCCGTTGGTGCCCCTTTAATTTGCCTACATGCCCTACAAATTTCCACCAAGTACACGGTCACAACGAGGCCTCCGTGAAGTTTCAAGTGGCCTATGTGACCCTAAGAATAAACCAATCTTATTTCCACCATGTGTTTGTGTTTTCTCTCTCTTAATATTCTTGCTTTGGAAAAAGTCCTTCGGTGTCAGATCGGTGATTTCGTTTACAAAACAGCTTTCCCTCTTCCTGTTACCGTAAACAGCATCGTATAGTTTTAGTACTTTTACGACATCGGTAATTCGGGAGCCACCTGTTTTTGGTTCGATTTCACTTCAAGGGATTCCAGTTGGCAATCTGGATTACTCTCCCCTTGGTCAGTCTACAGAGGGTGGGTCGCTTAATAGTGCTGTCATTAATTGGATTGACAGTTGAAGTAAATAATGCGATCATGCGGTCACACGAACGTGTTTCCGCGACCAAATCTCGGGAACTGGAGAAGGGGGCTTCAAACACGCGGAAGCTAGACGCCTTCTTTCGTATTACTGGGTAAAATTTATAATTTGTATTTATTTTTTATTTTATAATTTGTATATTTACAGACATTATGTGGTAAACCTTTTGAATGTTTTACAACAACATTAAGTTCTGTTTCACTGAACAACCCTCGTGTCTGTCTAGTTGATTTTTTACATTATTGGTTCAGCTGTGCAAACAAAGTGGCTGCCGTGCCCTTAATATATTCACACATTTGGCCTTGCTGCCTGGTCCATTGGCCTTGATGCCCCCAATTCAAAGTCTGGTCATTATCCAAGGCCAAAGTGGCCTTGCCCTATTTTCTCCCAAATTCAAAGCCTGTAGTCTGAACTATATAATGTGTTCGAACTTCAAAAATATATAGTCAGCAAGGCTGTTTGGGTAACTAAATCGGATGAAGAAAAGACCAATTGTATCGTGGCTTTATTTTAAGGAAAAGATCGACAGATGCTTTGAAAATACGCGCCACAAACGCGAATTTCTCCATCCCAAAAACTAATGGGATCACCAAAAAGCCTTGCCGATGGAGAAGATACAGAAGCAAGAGGGCCCGCTAGCTCAAATTCACGAGTACACTTTTAACAAGTCATTTGACTGACCGTTCACGTTATTCAACATAATAAAATATTTTATCATACACATCTTTTATTTCATTGCGTCTTATTTTCTACATATTTTTATTATCATTATTTTTTTTGTTTTGCTATGAAGCATCAATATTTTGGTAGGCGATATCGATTGATTTAAATTGATTTATGCCCTGTCTTGGATAGCGAGTTATTTCCCTTTACATTGTCTCGCAGCTACAGTGTTTTGCTGTTAGTTTCGGTGGACTCGCTAGAATTATTCTTTTTGGCCTACTCTCGCTTCATTCAAACCAAATTTGCATTCTAGTATGTAATAGGACCTTAGTTGAAGTGAATACTTGTTCACTTGGGTTCATTGTGCTTTCATTTGGATAATCTGACTTTCATTTGGGTTCATTTGGGTAATTCGATGGACCGTTCTATCCATACGAGTGCAATGTCGTGGGCCACATCGACTTTTCAAAGCAGAAATCCACCTCACCTGTGAGATCCAGATCAATGGGCCAAAATTTTATGATAGAAGATTTTGGTTCGACAGTTAAACCCTACATTACTGTCTGAAGATCACAAAATAAAATATTTAGTTTGTTGATCTCGGGGGAGGGGGGGGGGAGGAGGGGATATGCCAGGGGAGGGCGGGGATAATTTGCAACTCCAACAAAAGCCTCGACGACAATCCATTTGATTGGATTCTGCCTTTCACGCGTGGTGTCACGATGAAACACAGTGCCTGTTACAACTGATAATATAACCCGTTGCTGTAACCACATCAAGAAACAGGTCATAGACGTTCAAAGTTTTCGGACTAAAACACACAACAACAACAACACCGGTTCACTTTCAGACACTGTTGTTGTTGTTTATCTGTAAATCCACTCTTAACTCGATGGGTATTTTTCACTGGTGCTACAAAAAAAAATCATATGGTGCTATATTCCCAAAATGCTGTTTGATCTCTTATGCTTGAGAAAGTGGACGGCGGGCGGTGTTCGATCGATCAATACGCAGTAATAGGCCCTACGTGTTGTCCGAAAAATTATCCCAAATCGTGAAATTAAACAAACTACTACTAGGCCTACCGGTATAAAATTTACTTTGACAAATACGTAAAAAAAAGTAATGAACAGATAAACAACAACAATTTTACTCTTACCAAAGTTAAGTGAACAGAAAATAGGGAGAAATTTCAGAAATCACCAAAACAAAAATGCGGAGGCCAGATCCCACAAAGCAAAATTCGCGCGTACTGTCGAGTTTGTGAGTGTCTGAAAAAGTTCCCAGGGTATTTTATCTGTGACGTCATCTCTTTTGCGTGTTATCCAAATTCAGGAATCATGTCAAAAACGGGCTAGGTACATTTTGTGGTTCATTCAGTTACAGTCGACTTAATTTAACGCCTTAGATATGAAACGTGCGTGCTGTTGTTCACCGACGGTTTGGAGTCACAAACTCTGACGTTGGAAGAATGGATCTTGGCCAATGAGAGAGTTCGATACAACCCGTCACCTTGTCTGGATGATGGAGGTAGAAATAGGAGGCACAGATTCTGATGATGAAACTGTTCAATGTACGTTGCCGACACTGCGGGGTATAGTGTCGATGTACGGCTCATAGCGACTAGAGAGTACGTCATTAGTATCTGTATAGAATATACAGGTTTGCCGTATTATATTAATCATAATAGCGAATACTCATTTAATAATTTCATACCAACAGCCTGTTATGCATTATTCCATTATTGTGTGTTTGATTTCAAAGTTTGTACCCTGCTCCATTGTGAGCGCATATGTACAATAAAATTGAATTGAATTGAATAGCGTTGGACACACCGGTTCTCGTCAGATCACCGAAGTTAAGCAACGCTAAGCTCGGTCAATACTTGAATGGGTGACCGGGTACTGTATTGCTGGTCTGATCAGCGTCCAGGGTAATAGGAACTGAAGGCGATAATAGTTGCTACGCTAATGACTCGCCAGCGGTGACATCTGGGAAAGTTCATAGTACCCATTGTCAATTAGAGACCGCTATATAAATTCTCTCACGGTAGCACATCGCACACACCTGGTGTGAGACTGAATTTGTGACATTGATGTTCTTGCATCAGAGGTACATTCCGCCCTCTGGAATGGCTTCCGAAGCTGTGTTGTCGCAAAGTCCGGAAGCTCTATTATGGTTGTTATTTTTTATTGTAAATATTATCTGAAGTATTTTCTTGTTAAATGTGTAACTTCAGACGATTCACAGAGACTCGGGTCTAGCTAGTCCTGTAAATAGTGTTATTTGGTGCCTGTTCGGTAGACTCCGCCTCGACGCACATGGTCACCGACATTTGCGTACACTTCACCATCCATAAGATGGCTTGCGATTCGTGTGTCGCCATTATCGCGGAGCGATATCCGGTATATTACCGGATTCTGTTCGGCCTTCATCCGGCGGAGAACAGACTCGTTAAATCTGATAAATTACAGGCTTTCATACCACTGCTGAAACAGATATTGCCTGGGCTTACAAAATATATAGGTATGAATAACTTTCGTATCATACAAGAGGTGTGGTGGATCTGTAATTTTGAACAAGTAGGACATCACATGATTCGAAAATTGCGAGTTACGTTGGGGTTACGTCGGTAGACGTTTGCTGATTGGCTGACGAAGTCACGTGGTATTGATTTCTGGAAATTCCCTCTGCCACTTGCCGAAAGTAGGCTGACAATGGATACACACGATCCCAGGGTCAGTCTTACCGCGTATAGATGACCGAGATGGTTACAGGTTGGGTCACCGACTGGCCCTGCTTCGGAGGTTAATACCTAGCCCCAACGGGATGGGCTATAAGCCGGTCATTTCGATCCTGACGTCATCAGTATGTGCGCTGAGGATATGAATATTTATGAGCTGTATCTCTTGGCCTGTCGTGTCAACAGAAGTGGGTCACACACACGTGTCGGACAGTTGAATCATCCTCATCTTTCGTTTGGCGTTTCCTAACAAAGTTTTTATCTTTTTACATCCAAAACAACTTCAAAGAAGACAATCAAACTGTATGGCCATACCCACAGGCCCGCAAAACAAGAGTTTTGGGGGGGGATGGGCGGTGGTATTAGGGTGAAGTGTCGAAATATGGGGTCTCTATATATAACCCCATGCTTTATATAAATCAATGTTGATTTATATAAAGCATGGGGGGGGGGGGGTACAAAATGTAGGGGTCTGCCATGGGGCCCATGTCCCCACCTTTTCTGGAGTGGAATCAAGAAGACAATTAATATAGCTAATACTGTTCCATATGCATGAACACCATTCTGTTTTTTTCATTCTAAATATCTTAACGGTACACTGCAACATAGCCCTCATCAATATTCAGTATGTTTCAACTGCTTGGGAAGTCCTTGAATTTGTATCTTAGTATTTGATCATGATGTTTTAGTATGTAAAACATGGAGTTGCCAGAATTGACAAAAACAGTTTTTGGATATATTTTTCAGGTCTGTCTATTTTGGTATAGCCACAACTGTTCCTATCAATAACCTTCGGATGATAGTCACACCTGGCGTTCATTCATCTCCGTGTGCTATAACCCGTACCGTATAAAAGTTCATTTTGATGCTCCTTACCTGTTATTTTCGGGAAGCTAATTCCTTCTTGTCCACGCTTGTCGCCTTTATTAAAGTTTCCGGCGGTGGTGATCAGCTGTGCAAGAGCCGTTTTCACATCGACCCTGACTTTCCCCATGTTACTGTAGACGCCATTTTGTACAACTGCGCATGCGTAGTGGCCCAAATACACGCAATATGGCGTCCACCGTAACATGGGGAAAGTCAGGGTCGATGTGAAAACGGCTCTTGCACAGCTGATCACCACCGCCGGAAACTTTAATAAAAGCGACAAGCGTGGACAGGAAGGAATTAGCTTCACGAAAATAACAGGTAAGGAGCATCAAAATGAACTTTTATACGGTACGGGTTATAGCACACGGAGATGAATGAACGCCAGGTGTGACTATCATCCGAAGGTTATTGATAGGAACAGTTGTGGCTATGTTTGGTAGAGATGTAGCTAAATAATTATAATTTAGCCTATAGCCCACATATATTTCAATAGCTTTCATCATAAAACAATCTTTAAGAAGCTGCCACTAATCCAAGGGATGAATCCCTACCCTTAGGGGCTCCTTCTAACCTAAAGCATGGCTCGCATCTCATAACCCCATAGAGTAAGAAAGCTTACTTAATAAAACATTCATATGAATTCACTAATCCGGGGACAGGGATTAAGTCATTTTTTGTGCCAATGCTAATCCAGGGCAAAATGAATAAAAAACTCAAATGTCAATCCCAAACTTTGTATGTTTTATCACTGAAATACTAGAGTTATGACAACAACTAAAGAAACCCATGATTTTATAAGACGGAGAAACAATGACCTTCGTTAAAAATGATTTGCAAATTTGAAAACATGCCAAAAACTGAAATGACCTATATTTGAGTAAAATACTCCCATTTTGAACTTCTACTCCTCAGATATATGCCCCACCCGCTATCTCCTAAACTCAACATCACCCTATTAACGCACCCGTACATAAGAACCTACCTGTACCCTCACTCACTTCCAGGTAGGTTCTTATGTAGTGAGTGAGGGTACAGGTAGGTTCTTATGTACATGTATGTATATGTTACTGTAGTGAGTGAGGGTACAGGTAGGTTCTTGCGTACATACATGTTTGTATATGTAGTGAGTGAGGGTACATTGCAATGCCTATTGTACACACACGTGTACAATTTCAAACCTAACAATCCTCACTAGAATGCCTATATTGTACACATATGTGTACATTCAGCAGAACTCCAAATAACGCTGTGAGCGGTCTAATCAACACAAATTATCAACAAAAGCACATAAACTTGTCAGAAAATGCTAATACTTCCCATTCGTTATACCTGGAAATAATGTCAGACATTATAGGGTTAAAACAGGTGAAGATAATGGTCCATCCACCACAAAAACATGATCATTATTCAGTAAATCAATATAAACAAGCAAGCAGTGAAACCTATGCAAGACACAGTGTAGAAAGATTTCAGGTTCATCATTTATTCATTTTTCCCAATGTTCATGCAATAACATTGAGCAACAGAAATGTGCTTTGAGTTTCTATATAGTACAAGTACTTATTTGAGAGAATTCATCAAACTTTCTTAACAAAGTACATCCATACGAAAATGTGCGATATTGAACCTGATATATAATAGTAACAGGGAAATAATTAAAGAAGATAGCAGGACTCTGGTTACTGTGACTCCGGTTACAGTTTGTCCGGGGCTAAATGTGAGACAAAACTTTACTCAAAACAGAGTATGCAACAATAGTAATATATGAACAAAGCTTTATTATTATTCTAAATGTACATGTATTTGGATAATATGCTGCTTTCTATCATGTTTAGTTAAAAAAAAAAGGATGTGACCCCCAGACCACTATAGCTCAAATGAGATTTCTCTTTGAAACATTGATTAAACAAAGTACATCTATAGCAAAATATATATGCAATATTGAACTTGATATGGGACCAAATAAGTATTACTTACACAAAAAATTTGAATTTTTCACCCCCTTTCTCCCTACCATATGCAAAATTCAACCCAGCATACTGCGTACGTAATACTTCAGTGCCCCTATATAGCAACAGGGAGATAGATAGCGTGAATCGGGTTACCATGACTCAGGTTACAGTTTCTGACCTCCTGACCCAGTGGCCATGTTTAATTTATGCGAAACCATGCAGTGCACATCCATATGCTCGTGACCCAGAATCCCATTGAATCTGGACCCGATCAGTTGGAAACTTTGGTGGCCATCTTTAATTTATGCTAAACCATTAATCTTGTGTATCTTAAGTACCATTTCGCTGTTCATTGTGAATCTTGGTATAGATCATCGATGCATCAAGAAACTTCAATGGAATCACCAAACCAGTTTCCCTTATTTGGTGAAATCCCTGGCGGCCATCTTTAATCCATGCAAAATCTTTAATGATGCATATCTCTGATACCATTTAAGTATTCTATAGGAAACTTGGTATACAGCATAAATGTATCACGATACTTGCTATGAATTTTCTCTGAGTGGCGGGAAGGAGAAGTATGATACATGGGTGGCGGAACGGCGGGGCAATAATTCCAGGACCGCTGATCACAGTATGCTAGAGTCGGGGCAATGTCACAGCGTCTGAATGTACGATTTCATGCTGGACGAGTTCGAGTTATATTGTTTTGCTGTACTAAACACCCCTGGCATTACGTAATTCAAGATTTACAAAATATCTATACCACACCTTTTAACGATGTCCGCAGGTGGTAAATGAAAGTAATTAACATTTTGAATGTTGTTGCATTCATAATTGTGCAATATGAGAAAAAAAACAAAGAAAAAATACAGGTTGGTGTGCATGTTTTAGCTGTAGACAACGTTAATTGCACTGACCCATGCTCAATTTGATAACCCAGAAATCATAGAGAATAGCCCTAGTTTTGAAGCATATTCATGAAAAATTCATATAAATAGTATTTAACTTTTTCTTATATTCTAATTGTTTACAGATAATCACAATGTCTATCAAAATTTTTTCAAATTGGATGGATGTTCCATGGTGTGCAAAATTCTCAGCTAGAAGGCTTTTAAAGGAAATCCCTATCTCTTAACCTAGGAAAGGGAGATAACCCAATAGGAAAAGCAAGCAAAGTGGCTGCCAAAGCCAAAAACCACCAGAGGACATCCAAGTAGGTGGTACACATTATGTGTAGTATTTGAGATGTATGATAGGACTCAGTCAGTAAAATCAATTCAAACGGAACAATTCAACGTGATGTATGTGCAGGTCGATATACACATATACTCAAGAAAAACTTAATGCAAGCACATGTATCGCACCCAAAAGAATCCAAAGGCCTCAGTATTGAAATGACAGGCATCAGTATCACAGGTCTGCCTTATTCTGGCAAGATGTTAGGACAGGGTCTCCTCTTTGTGCTCATTATTCTTAGGTTGTACACCATATCATAATTGAAGTGACAGGCCTCAGTATTGAAATGACAGGCCTGCTTTATATCTGGCAGGGTGTTATGTCAGGGTCTCATCATTGTGGTCATTATTCCTAGCTTGTACACCATATCATAATGAGGAACGAAAGGGCAGGCCTCTGGAATGAAATGACAGGCCTCATGATTGAAATGACAGGCCTGCCTTATATGTGATAGGATGTTAGGATGGTCTCACTTTTGTGGTCATTATTAGCCCACCATCACCAGATGGTTGGCTGTTCAAATCGCTTTTTGTCCGTGGTCCGTTGTCCGTCAGTCCAGGCGTCCGGGCCTGCCTTATATGTGATAGGATGTTAGGATGGTCTCACTTTTGTGATCATTATTAGCCCACCATCACCAGATGGTGGGCTGTTCAAATCGCTTTTTGTCCGTCGTCCGTCCGTCCGTCGTCCGTCAGTCCGTCCGTCCGGGCCTGCCTTATATGTGATAGGATGTTAGGATGGTCTCACTTTTGTGGTCATTATTAGCCCACCATCACCAGATGGTGGGCTGTTCAAATCGCTTTTTGTCCGTGGTCCGTCGTCCGTCCGTAAACAATTCTTGTTATCGCGATTTCTCAGGAACTACCTCATGGATCTTTCTCAAATTTGGTACACAGGTTCCCCTTGGGGTCTAGTTGTGCAAGATACCATTTTTGGTCCTATTCAAAAATCCAATATGGCCGCCAGGTGGCCAGCTTGAATTTTCACTTGAAAAATTCTTATCGTGAATTCTCAGGAACTGCTTCATGGATCTCTCTGAAATTTGGTACACAGGTCCCACATGGGACCTAGCTGTGCAAGATACCTTTTTTCGGTCCGATTCGAAAATCCAAGTTACGCTTCAAATTAATATGGTATTCCCAAGTTGTGACGTTGCATCACAAGAGTCATCGGCGGATACTACGGTGGGGCATATTCTATAAATTGACAATAGAGAATATCCATACCTTCATCTTCTATATCAAGGAGTCCAAATGATTCCAAATTAAAACATATTTATTCAAATTTTAAATCAGTTCACTTTATTCCATGCCGTTGCAAGTAAACTGCCTCACTGTTTCGTACGAAGGAACGTCACTCTTGTGACACAACATCACAACTCGACAACTCTAGACTACTGTGTGTTTTCATCCAAGGGATTCTGACACTTTCAAAGTTTCAACATTACTGCATGGATCGGATCCCTTCAGTATTAAGTTTTGCACCATTTTAATATTTTCGAGCATGGTATCTTAAAAGAGATATCTCAAACTAGCCCAGTAAACAGAACAGAATTAGCATTCGCTCCTAATTATAAAATCTTAAGTATGTTTCATATAGCTCATGCCAAAGTGTCAGAGATTTGTCTTCGCTTTCAGTACCCAATGATGACACGTGCAACCGACAACTGACAACCGACATCAAGTACAGTTTCTAGAAATCTTGAAACTCCTGAAACTTAGAAAGATAATATCTTGGTGTTTTCCAGTGTCCCTTTCTCGATCTTTTTCGCTCAAATTCGAAATTCTGCAAACAAAATTACAAATCAATCACTTGTTCTTAGTAATAATGGACAAAGAGATCCTCTCGTCACTAGCTTACAATTATCGGACAATGGTGGGTGCCAATCTTTTGTTTAAAATCTTTTTTTATTATGTTCAATAAGCTGAGTAATCGAACATGATTTCAGCCTCCGTATATATTCTTAAAATGCTGCTAACAAGATTTGTATGATGTAGTAAACATTTTTAACAAAGTTATAATAATAAAAGCAATCTTGATGATCACTTTTCTATTATTTTATTACTTCTGATAATAGCATTGCCACAAAGCCTGCAAGCCATGGGACACAGCATCCGATTGAGATGAATGCATTTTGTCCCCCTGTGTATAGCTAAATAACATTTGCCTATGTAGTATGTGATGGCTATTATTTATGTAGATCTATATATAATATGTTTTAATGTATTTTATCAATATAACTAAATATTTATGTTAAATTAAGATGAACAATTAAGTATCCAAATATTCATCACTATGTCATTGTGATATACTAACTTCTGCTATGTATTCTTTAATCATGCCAAATTATAGAAAATAATATAAAATAAGATAAATTGTTTTTGTCAATATTTCCACTTTGATACATATTCATACAAATTCATAGTACAAAAATACAGGAAGGGGGAAATGTCCGAAAGAGGGCAATGTCTGCAGTGAAAAATGTGTGGAGGGGAAATGTCAACAGCACCTTCCCCAAATGGCCCATTTCAAAGCAATTATACAGGTAGCTGTGGTGGTTGTTGGTCCTCAAAAAAGTGAACCAACACGGCTAGCCCCTTCAAGTTAATGTATTTTGTTTTTTGTACATTTACATTTAATTGTATGAATCTGTCATGGTTGCGTTAATTATTATTAATAAACTTTTATCAATTGATCAATATTTGTTTTACTTGTTCTTCGGGAACATGCATGAAGTACATGTAAGCACGAATGAAAATCAGAATTTCTTTTCAGAAATGTACGCTAAATTTAACCTTTGGAAAATGAAGAGCACAATTACATAGTTACTTTCGATACCAGTACCATATCAGTCTTTTGAAGTGTATGGTTTCATGAATCCCTCCACTGAGACATATATAAAAGACCCCTAATCATTATTTTATCTTCACATATATTTCAACAAACAAGTATATTTGTACTTGAAAAGGAAAATAGCGATGGAATCCGCTCAATTAATCCAGATGAAACTGAGTATGTTCTGTGAAATCGCATGCTTGCATCATTTCAAGGTTTGTAAAGTCCAGAATCTTTCTGCATATTAATATATACTCCACAATAATTTGAGCCCGAGAGATATTTCGCTATTATTCATTCTAAGGCATAATCTCCACAATTGGTCTGACATTAGAATCATTGCTATTGAATATTACTTGTGTTCACTGTGGAAATTATTTATAAACAAGAGAATGCACTAATGTTCATTACTCCTCAGCCTGAAAACCATTCAATTATTAATCATGTTAATAGTAAGAACTGAACACTGCTTGTTTATCATGCACTACTAGTGTGTCAAACTGCATTTTGGTCTCATTCAGGGAAAGTGGAGTAAGTTAGCTTTAGGGCCCTTGCGTTTTTTCATTGTCTTATTAAACACCATAATAGTCACTGTGCCCGTTAAGTTCATTAAATGAATATTTAATCATTTCTTTGTGGTGGTCATTTTGCTTATTGGAACAACTTAGCAAATAGTCTTAAATACCTCGACCCCTTTAATAATGTGTACTCAACGTTTGTGTCGATTGATTCAGTGGTTTCAGAGACAAAAATATTTTCAAGAGCTGAGTCAAACCAATAGATCAGTAACAGAATCGACCCTATACCACAGGCCTCAATTTAAGGAGTGCTGATGGTAACACCTCAACAGGTTACCATGAATTTTACACTGGTAACCTGTGGGAACCTATTGCATAATTATTAACCTAATGTCATATTATTAGTCAAAATTATGGGGACCTGAAAATAGGTTACCACTATTTTTCATATGGCAACCTCCAGGCAACCTGAAAACAGGTTACCACCTTAAATTGAGGCTTGCTACCAGTTTGTCAAATTTTGTTATCCATTTAGGCAACTCAGAATTCTCACCCAGCAGACCATTTTGAGCCCATTCGGGCAAGTCAGAGCAATTCTCAAAGTTGGGACACATTTTGTAGTTGCTAATCATCATGCCACTTTTCCTGTAGATGCAAGTCTGTTACGGTACTTGAAAATCTAAGCATTTTGATTGGTCTCTGCTAAACAGTTTGTTCCATGGCAACAGAAGTACTATTTTTGTCATTGCAGTGTCTGATGATATATACCCACTTTCCCCAGTCAAAATCTATTATTTGAAAAAAAAAAGTCTTGCAAGTCCACAATAAATTACCCAAGAAGTTTATGGTCTTTCCCGTCCTCTGACTGAAATGGTGTCTGAACTATAGTATATCATCCACAATATGTGAAGTGGCACATGTGTGCTCAGTATGACCAGTGCCCATTGTGCCAGAACTCTTATCCATCCATGCAAATATCAAAGTACTCCTTCCATGGAGAACAAGTGAGAAATGACTACATTGTAGTCAAAACCTGCGGCAGTGGCAATAACAGTGAAAGACATATCAGCGGAGGTAGTGGTAATTGTAGAAAAAAAGCGCCATCTGCAAGTGTTTTCATGCCAAGGGAAGTAATTTTCAACTTCTAACCCACAATTGCAGGAACTGACTAATAGATTTGACACAATATATATATATTCGCTTTCCTCGTTCAAAATCCGACGATGTTGACTGGTCCGTGCCGTCTATACTGAATTGACAGACGAAGTCACAATAATCGCTTTGGCAATGTCTTGGTACAAGTATCGTGAATTCCAAGTTTCAAAACATTCCGTTCAGCCGTTGATTTTTGCAAATCAAAAAGGCTTTCAAATATTTGGAAATCCAAACAAATTTCAAGGATTTAGTCATAGCGCGAACATCTACGCTCTTCAGTCTCCCTTCTCGCTTACTTTGCCGAGCAAAATGGAAAATTTATATTTCCGTCAAAGTTAATTTTCAATGAATTTATTATCAGGTCTATCACTTTGATCTGTGAAACTATGGAATGGGGTTGAAGGCTTTATCGAACTGTTCAAGAGGCATAATGACATTTTTCACGATTCAAATTGAGGCCTGTGACAGTCTTGATATTCGATTAGAATAATAAATTAAGTTTCTGCATTTATGTGCGTTATCATCTGCAAACTAAATACGGTACCTTGACACTCTTTTCCATGCAGCAAGCCAATATCAATACATGGTTTGCTCCTTCTATACAAATGATTACCTATTTCATCCTTAGGAGATATCACCTCATCCGACATGTTTGGTCAAGCCTTTTCGAAGGTTGATAATTTTATTAATTTTTTTTTTTAAGTCAAATTCTGCAAATAAGAAACATTTCTTGCCAGTATCTATGGATATCACCCTATAATCAATTCGCGAATATGTTTGTCATTAAGTCATTCGGGAGGTGATTTAAGTGCGAAATTTCAGGGTTAGTTCACTAAACAAGGTCTGTGTGTATAAGAGAATCATGTCGAATTCTCGTTATTATCTTTTGGTACATCAAATTATTGCATTCGCGAAAATGACTTCCAAGTCAATATGAAAGGTATCAAAATAAATTTAAAAAACTCTCAAGGAAATCAAGGTCCTAGCTTTTGACAACGAGATCAAATAGATCGCTTTTATGGTCAGTATCTGCTAATATATGACGTAATTTCATTCGTAAAACTGATTGACAAAGTAACGTAAATTGTGAAGTGTAGAACCAGTAAGTTCTAGCAGAAATGGGCTCTGACTTGAGAGAATGATGTCAAATGCAACATGTTTCTGCCCGTTGTCTGCTGATACACATAAGTATTGATTTTACGGAAGTGATTAATGCAATTCTAAAGGGATTATGAGTGCGGAAGAGGACGAGAACATCAATACCAGCGAAGCAAGGCCCTGGCTTGCGAGAATGAGGATAGAGGGACTGGTTCCGAAAGAGGATCATTCGAAATAGCTATGTGCCAAATTTCATGCTTGTAACCGAAAGTACACAATATAACTATGATGTACTGTTCGCGCATAGGGTTGTCGGACTCATTAAATAGTACATAGTCATTTATGTATTATATAACCGTTTGCGCATAAAGTCAGTTTTGAGTATTATCAATGAGTCGGTATAGCTAAGACATTAAGTGCAAGTCCAGGGATTGGAGGGTCATTGTTTCGATTCCCACAGAGGGTTAAGTTATTCTTCCTTTCAAAACATATTTCCATATATGCGAATTGCTTGGGGGTAAAGTTAAACATCTTTATTCGGTGAAAGTTGCTGAGTTGTTCCGCTTACTTCTGAAACGTAATTGTTGCGTTTGTTTTTATGATGCATGATCTATAATTTGATACCAAGTATTATTCAATGTTAATCATAATGATAATGCGTTACTTGTTATGCTTCTTCGCCAATTTGTGTTTTATCTAGATTGGGTAGATAAAATGATTACTAGAAGTAGTGAACTTATTTTTCTACTTTCTAAGACAGTCGCCTGGGACTGTATGCAAATTAGCTGAACCACCGACAAGGTTGCGGCTCATCTTCTTTGGTATATAAGAAATCCAAGGATCTTAAATTGTGTATACATCTGCATACTGTTCAATGAAAATGGTAATATCTGAAGACAGTGACTGATGTGACGACCGACAGCTTTAAAGCGACTGACGTAAGAGAATTGAAGTCTGAACGGAAATCAACGAAGCAATAATTAATTCCACCGAATATAGTTGCAAATGAATTCAAACGCGCTTGAAGACAGTGGTGTCATGTGAGATCGGAGGTTGAAAAGAAAAGTGTGGCAGAGATCACACTCTCTTAGCGCATGCGCATTTCAAAAAGTCACAAGAACAAGAACAACAAGAACAACAACGCGAGCCTCCCGTAGACCTGCGTGCCGCAGGTAACAACCATGCAACCCATCTCACTGACCTCAAAAGAGCACTATAACAACTTCATTAATTGGCAAATGCAGGCCTTCAACTGGTCTCCAGTGGAAATATAGGACAAAATATAGGACCTTTTTCTTAAAAATACAGGACAGATATAGGACATTTTACTGAAAATATAAGACAAATATAGGACAATCTTCAACTTGGCATTAGTTGCACATTAGCAGATTACCTACCTGAAAGAAACAAAGAAGTGTGGTTCAAGCCTTTCTCTGATAACCCACCATATTCATCATGAAAGACTTCATACAGTCAGCATCGTCTGAGGATGCCATGGTGGGAAATCAGAGCAAGGCTCAGGCCCGTAGCCAAGGGGGGTTTTCTGGGTTCGGACGAACCCCCCTATCAGAAATATTATATATTTTTCTCATATAAATGCCCTTTTCAAACTGCCCCTTTTCCCATACGGCGAACCCCCTATTGTGCCCTTTTGGAGTGAAGGCTAACCACCCCTTGGTAAATCCTGGCTACTGCCCTGCGGCTGTGTGACAAGCGAAGTCAGTAAACACCTGGAAATATACATGTACTCATGAAAATCAAGTACACAGGTCATTAATCGTGGTAATCCCGATTAAAAATGGAGTTTTGGGGAAATTTTCAAATCAAGTTTTCCTATGAAAAATTAAGTTTTGTCATTTTTCTGATATTCTTAAAAATATTAAGTTTAACCCTGGTGCTGTTGTTCACGATCGCTACATGCATTTGGGAAAGGCGACCGATCTCTCTTAGGCACTCATTCATTGGACCACTGTTGGTGTCCTATCCAATGAGTTCTACCTTTATGGAAATTTAGTTTGGAATGTCTTGTTAACAAAGAATTTGAACAAGATCCTCCCACCTTCCACAATTTTTTTTGGACAGTGTGTGTGTTTTGGGGGGGCTTAGCATGTCCTTTTGTTGTAAGTTCCTCTGTCCAACACTCTTATGAGTTGCATAGTAAAACCACACTGGTGGTTCAAAAGAATGGAGAAATAAAGTACATACAATTCAGCATCTTCAGTATCTATTCTTTTAGTGTGCATCATAATTACAGTATCCATGAAAAACTTGAATATAATGTTTGAAATATTGAGTTTGATATCTTTTACTATGAAAAAGTATGAAATATTGAGTTTCATGTCTTTAACCTATGAAAAGTCTGAAATATTGAGTTTATAGACTGGCGCGCAAAAAAATTGAGTTCATCTCTTTTTCAAAAATTGAGTATATTATAAATTTTGGGCTAGAATAACCCATGAAGTAAATTAATAATTTGGAAGAGACTCCGGGCAAAAATATAGAAAATATAGGACATTTTTCAGAAATATAGGAAAATATAGGACAACTAAAAAAATATAGGACATATGGGACATAATTGAAGGCCTGCAAATGTTACATGTATATTTCAGAACAAAGCAATAATTTGTCATACAAAATGTGGTTCAGATTAGGCCTACATGAAGACAGGACCAGTAGAAGAGTATCGAGAGTGACATGAAAGACAAGAACATAAACCTGATAAATGGTCTAACCATTTCTGAAAACTGGTCACCCATGCTAGGGTATATAGCCTAATTAATTGGATTATCTGAAAAGCAAATATTTCTGAGGAGTACAAAATCTAATTAAAACGGGTAGATGAATTATGCCTATTACCATATCTCTAAAATACAGAGAGAACATGAAGTTAGTCATCTCCACAGTCTTCATTTGAAGCTGCCAATATTTTGCTGAATAAGAGAATAATCCTGATTTACAAAAAGAACACAATCAATGTGAATTAGTTTCCATGGTATGAAAAAAGATAGAAACAATCCATTAAAAATATGTGATGTGAACTTGACAGCAAGGTCCCACTGGCATATCTATAGTCGTACTTGTATTATTATGAGAAACCATCTGAGCAAAGAGCAAATTTTGCTGCGTAATTGGTATAACACCCAAAGCTACTGAGATGACTGATGAGAGTCAAACTGAGAGACACCTTCCCTATGTGGATACTGGTTGATACTGACAGCATGGATGATGATGACAAGGCTCTCCATCAACTGGGAGATGACTACAATACTTGTGGAGAAGACTTGTGAGGAGAGAGGAAAATATGTTACATAAGTACCGTTTGTTCACAGTTATGTTCTCTTGTGGACAACAAGCCCCAGACTACTGATGAAATCCGAAACATATTATCCATTCAAATCACCCTCTCAGACTAAGGGATTACTAGGTATTAATGCAGCGACCCTGGCATAACATCATCATGAACCATCCCCAGCTCATAAATCCACCAGACAAAGAGGAACATTTAAGATCCAAATTAGTGTAGTCCCCAATACCCTCAACAGTAATTTGCTTGTTTTAGTAACCTAACAGCAGCTCCATAACTGAGCCCCAAAATCCTGCTGGATGTAAGTCCTGAATTAGTGTAGTCCCCAATACCATCAACAATAGTTTGCTTGTTTTAGTAACCTAACAGCAGCTCCTTATTACTGAGTCCCAACATCCTGCTGGATGTAAGGCATGTCTGTGAATTCAAACATCGGGCCTATCATTTCAATTTTGAGGCCCAGCTGCCACTAAATTCCTCATTATGATATGTCTATATTCTCTAATGGACGACGGCTGGATTATGAATGACGGACTAGACGCTTGTAATTACAACCTAGGAATAAATGACCACAAAGAGGAGACCCTGACAGAGCATCCTATCAGATATAAGGCAGGCATGTCATTTCAATCCAGAGGCGTGTCATTTCATTCCTCATTATCATTTATTATATGACTGTGTATTTTACTCTTTCTCCATTGGACCAATCGCCGTCACGTGGCTGTCACTAATTGTCCATATTGACTCCAAAGCGGGTCCATAAATGTGATATTGACTCGGCGTGACGTGTGCGTCTTCTCAGCCAATGAAATTAGCCGTTGGATTGGCCGTCGGTTTACACTGTGGCTGAAGCAGGCTAGAGATCGTGGAGAGCAAAGCAAATTACATACTATATGTTATATTTTAATTGCTTTCACCAACTTAACGAGAAGGTTACGAGACGTCTGGGTCATATAATAAAACAATTATAGTCTTTTGATATCGGTCA
>JAVTVY010002377.1:0-36319 GCA_036873755.1 Hanleya hanleyi
AAAACATTGGTATGCTAGGGCGTTAAGGCGTTAGGATAAGGCGTTAAGATAGGGCGGCGTTACGATAGGGCGTTAAGGCGTTCAGACAAGGCGTTAATGCGTTACGGTAAAACTCTTCACAAAGATCACAGGGCAAATATACTGGGTTTCTGTTTTCTCTACTATAAGGGGCAACTGGATTTTCACTTCCCCGAAATTGAGAGACTACACTATCTCAACGTTCCCATTTCTATGACTCACCATGTGTGAAGTTCGTTTTTTTCTGTGAAAACATGCAGCCATGACTTAATCCGCCTGGAGGAGCGCTCCACATGGATACCCTCCCCGACCCAGTACGCCCAGCATGGACCCACCTCGACCCCAAAACGTCCATTCCAATGCCCTTTTCCAACAATTCCCTGTCTGCGCATGCGCACCATTGCGATACTTTTTACTCCACACCCATCGAGTTGAACGTTGCTCGACGAGAGCTTCACTTTGATATCTCCCACAGCCCAATCGGATCAATATTGGCCCAACCAGGCCCCAAACGTCCATTCCAGTTCCCTTTTCTCACATTTCCCTGTCTGCGCATGCGCGCCATACTCATTCAGTCGGATGGCCCTCCACGAGTGCTTCAAACTGATACCCCACACGACCCAATCGGACAAATAGTGCTCCATCTCGACCCCAAAATGTCCACCCCACTTGCCCAGTGCGCATACGCACGGTAACTTTTCAGCGAAAGTCCACCCATGACCTCGAGACCCCTTGCATCGTGTTCTACAGCTCGAGGCAAAGAAAACAAGGGGCCACACCCTATACCGCAAACGTCCATAAGTGGATTCCCCATTAGGTTTAACAGTGAAGTCATTGCAGCGAACGGTCTTCCTTATGGGCAGATCACACTTGCTGGGCCGTCACGTGACCGGAAGTGACTTTGACCCGGACATGACCTTTAACCCGGAAGTGATGTCACCGGAAGTGACTTCGTCCGTGATGTCATCGCCACGTAACGCCACGTGACGTCATCACCCTCACCTTCAATACTCAGGAATTCGCCCTTTATATACTACTCCGGTAGTTGACAAAATTGTGCTGATCAAGCATCATCGTTGTTAAAAATATAATTCACGAGCATAGTTCTTTAATGTGACGATGGTCTTACAATGTTCTTCTGATTTCTAGGTAACTACAAACACTAAAAACAAATCGGTACCAGAAAAAGACTCACTGGTATATTTGTGTAGCGACCTGGTTCTATTTTGAGTGGATGTACGCTAAGATATAGTTGCGTTAGAGGTTTTCGCAATTAAGGCCTGTTAACAATGCTGCGAAACGGGGAATATTGTGGTTTGCCATTAATTGTGTCATAGGTTCTGAGTTTACAGGAACCAGAGATACATTAGAACGGTGTAATTTATAGGCTTTTCATGACTGTACATTGTTCACTAGTAGTACTATACAAGAATTATATGAGTTTGTCCGGCTACGTATATACGATATCAGCATTAAGGAATATTCTGTTAGTCTGTAGATTATTGCTCAGTTCACAGGGGAAAATGCTTTGTTTATGTAAGTTTTGATAATATGCATACAACCAAATCAAATTTAAATCAACTTATTGTGACAATTAATTTTGAATTATCACTTGCCGCGAATTGCTTCCAAGTCTGAAACTTGTAATCGTCGATATGAAAGAGTCCTTGTTCGTATTTTGACTTGATGCTAGTTTTTGACAACCTTATGTCAAAGTCACAAGGCAGAAGCACGTGATTGAGATGATCGTCCAGATCAAGCAATATTCAATCTTTTCCTCGTAATTTCTGCTCAGGTGTAGCAATTCCGCTGCAGAAGAAGTTGCCAGCATGCGTTCTGTGATAATATTGTCCTGTTTTGTAGTAGGAATATTCGCGAAATGTGATTTCCCGCCAAACCTTTGGTGTTCCTCGAAAGAAATCGCGTCTCTGTGTGGGGTGAGGAAGATGGTTTCTTTTTACCCCTCGGCCATTTTGGCCTCGGGGTATTGTCGTCGCCATGTACGTCCGTCCGTACGTCCGTCCGTCCGTCCGTTACCGCATTTTAGGCAAAACCGCTCGAGACACAACCACCAAATTTTCAACACTTATTTATATAGTGCTAAGTCAGACGCCTATCGAAAATGGCTTCCCTCGGCCCATATTTTACAGAGTTCTGCCCCTTTACAGATTTTTTAATTTCTATTTCTGTCCTATATGCCTCAATGTAACCAACTAGATCTGCAGAACTGTGTTCAGTATAGCTACTATATTTTGGAAACTTGTTTATATTGTTGTATTCTACAAGCCAACACAGGATTACTCGCTTCGGCTTATGGAGTTATGCCCCTTTCAGATATAATAATCTTCGATTTTGTTAGTTGTAGCTGAATGTACAAGTTATATCTGCAGATCCGTGTTTGGTACAGCTTATTTGTCTTGATTCTTACTTCACAGAGTGCTAAGTCAGACGCCAATCGAAAGTGGCGCCCCTCGGCCCATACTTTACAGAGTTATGCCTCTTTACAGATATATTAATTTCTATTTCTGTCCTATATCCCTGAATGTAACCAACTATATCTGCAGAACTGTGTTCGATATAGCTACTATATTTTGGAAACTTATCCTGTATTCGACAAGCCAACAAAGGATTACTCGCCTCGGCTGATGGAGTTATGCCCCTTTCGGATGTAATAATCTCCGATTTTGCTATCTGTAGTTGAATGTACAAGTTATATCTGCAGATCCGTGTTCGGTACAGCTTATTCGTCTCGGTTCTTATTTTACAATAGTGCTAAGTCAGACGACTATGGAAAGTGGCGCCCCTCCGCCCATACTTTACAGAGTTATGCCCCTTTACTGATATATTAATTTCTATTTCTGTCCTATATGCCTGAATGTAACCAACTATATCTGCAGAACTGTGTTCGGTATAGATACTATATTTTGGATACTTATTGTTGTATTCTACAAGCCAACAAAGGATTACCCGCCTTTGCTTATGGAGTTATGCCCCTTTCGGATGTAATAATCTCCGATTTTGTTATCTGTAGCTGAATGTACAAGTTATATCTGCAGATCCGTGTTCGGTACAGCTTATTTGTCTCGGTTCTTATTTTACAGAGTGCTAAGTCAGACGCCTATTGAAAGTGGCACCCCTCGACCCATATTTTACAAAGCTATGCCCCTTTACAGATATATAATTTTTCCATTTCTGTCCTATATGCCTGAATGTAACCAACTACCAGTATATCTTGATCATCCCACATAGAACTATCTCTTCCCCAATTCACACTACACATGGGTCTCAATCTGCACTTGGGGAAAGCCGAGGGGTTTTGATTAGATCAATCTCATGTTTTAGCAGTGGATATTGTTCCTTAATACGGTATAACAGGGCTGCACAAATTGAAAATTCTGCTTTAAACCCAAATATGGGTTACGCTAAAATTCTTTGATTTGCATAACCCGTCACTGTACTATACAGGTTAATATCTGTAATTCAAGTGAACTGAAAATGGGTTACGCAAAATGAAAATTGCTTAACCTCTGCGCGAACCAAACCCACAGTTCGCGCAATTTGTGCAGCCCTGTATAATAGCGCGATCGGGATGTTCAACCTTTTCTATGGATCAATAACCACTTCGCGTTGGGTGGATATTGTTCTGTAATGCGGTATAATAGCACGATCAGGATGTTAAACCTTAAAGACCGACTAAAATTTTAAAATGCAAATTTTGAAGGGGCGTATAGGCCAACTGCCGGCTGATCTGGTTAAATTTGGATTTGTGCATTGCTTGGAGTGTGTATAGAAAGAATGTCAGAGTTTAAAATATCGAAACTTATGCCTCGCCAGGGCGGTAAAAATACCTCCATGGAATAAAGGTATACATTAGAAGATTTTCTAATTGATAAAGATACAGCGAAAGACTGAAGTTTGATAAGACAGAACATTAACTCAGCTGGAGATTATTATCTGATTAACCCTTTGTATTGGCAGACAGACCAGGCTGGTGAGAAGGGAATGTTGGATTATGATAATTGGACCATAAACTATAGTTTTCTATTTATAAAATTGAATTCTAGCCTATTTTTGTTTTATCTAGCATGTCTAGGTCTAATGTTAATCTCTGTCTCAAAGAGTCCACTGAACTCTATCATCAATTGTACTAAAGGACGAATAGCCAGATCACGCTATTCAACATTTAATGGATTAATAACAAAGTTGTTTTTCCATCAAATTCAATGGATTGAATAAGTGTCACACTCATAGACACGCTGTTGTGTGCATTGTGCGCTCGTGTACTTTGAGAAAGTTCTGCAATGAAACTAAATTGAAAACCAGACTGTGGGTAAGGGTAGTCCAAGCTTCTTATGTCCCTTCATGCCAGACGAATTTCTGAGAGATTGTTTGGCTAGAGTCAGAGTTCTCTCTCATACAAAAAATGCAAAATGCGTTATAAAATGTTAATATTTCCATCGTCAGATTTTATGTTTCATTGAGGTTTTTGAATGAAATGAGGTTGGCTTAAACATTTCACTGATTTGGTTTTCAATATGTTCAATGTTCGGTGTTGATTGTCACAAGCCAATTATACAAAATTTTACGTCATTCCAATGAGGTGAATAAAATGTTTCATGGCCCAGAGAAACCCAATATTGGTTATCCCTGGTTCATGAAACTTTTTATTTACCGAATTGGAACCACATAATTGTTTTATTATATGAAACAATCGCGCATTGGTTTGAATTTGACATTGAATGCACATATTGAATGTATGTATACGCATTAAATATTACGGTAATTCCCCTAATAATTCAGTCACAGGAAGTTCACTTTTCAACTCTGTAATTCAAACACAGAGAAAAGTAACATTGCATTTCTTCATTCAAATTGAAAGAAAGTCATATAATGACAAAATGTAACACTTTGTAGTTGGTGCCATGTTCAGTTCAGTTCACTTTCGTAATTTCCCCCTTTAAAGAGAGGCACCTCATTAAGAGTGTTAAAATGCATGTAAAAAATAACAAAAGGTAAAATGTAAAAATAAATTAAAATTAAGAGCTATCTGTTCACCACACAAAGTCACACACAATGGTCAATAGTGTCCGACAAGTCAACCACTGGATTCCTGTTTAAGGAGCACCAAGTTTCTCTTGTGATGAAGACCGTACGTTAATAGCCGGATGTACTTCTCAAAAGTTGGGATACAGTCAGGGTGGCCACCTAGCATGTTGATAACCCTGGCTGGATTAATGATCATCTCACAGGCACCTTGTGGCACTCACAATATCGAGACAACTGCAACATGAAGACTCAGTTGCCAGATCAGGGGTTATTCTTGACAAAAGTTTTTCATCTACTCAATTTCTGAATTCAATAAAACTCAATTTTTTTCGCGCGCCTTTGGCGCGCTAAATAATGCCTAAAACTCAATTTTTCCCGATTTTCATCGAATGAAGTATGAAAACTCAATTTTCCCCAATTTTCATCGAATGAAGTGCGAAAACTCAATTTTTAGTGCCTTTTCATCTTAGAAATAGGAATAGCATGCAAAAAAAATACATGCAATACCCAAAAAAAAAGAGATTGTGTACGGGCGTTTCAGAGGTATATTTCTTCCAGTGTAAATCTAAATGATGAAAAATTCTTCTGTGCTTGAAAACAGCTGATGCATACACAGGTTTGCAGTATGCATCTCAAATGTCAGTTGTATGGCCAACATTTTGGTTGGCTTTCAGAAAAATGAAAATAAAATGCGCCCTCCATCACGTTTTTTTTCACCCCCTCTACAACATTGTGTTGTTGTTGATGCGCAGCAATACCGAACCGACGTGTTGTGAAAATCAAAGTTCTTGTCTCGCATTTTCGATTACATAATCTATTACAAAATCTATTCATGGAGACACTTTATATTTCTTGACATCTGGCAGCTCTACATATATCATCCCGCCTACTTTCACTTTCAGCGACGTGCAAATGCCTGCGTCTGACTCTCCCCATTTACTGGAGTTTATTATTGATCATCGACGAGGAGTCAACTGTATGAATGTCTCCATGCATAGATCTTTATTCAGTTCTTTATTTTTCTAAGTTCAGTTTTTCAGCATTTTAACTGTTACGCTGCGGCGAGTCGTTCAAACGGCTCTCGTCTTTCTATACGAAAAATGCGACGAGCCGTTGCTTCTGCCAATGCGAGTGCAGCGATGTACCATTCTGAAATCGCTTTTTCAAATTTACCTCGATAAAAACCATACATATATTGTTAGCTAAGCCTGATTTGATTTCTTGAATGTAAACTTGATATTCTGTCTCAGAATAACGAAGTCGGGAGGAAGAAATAAAAATGAAAAATAAAAAAAAACACCAACGAAGATTTCCATAAAACGTTGTCGAGAAGCCGCCCAGAAAATATAAAATACTCACAGAAAACCCCTTCAAAATATATGATTCTTTGGTATAGTTGAAGTACAGAAGCTCAGTTTATATTTCCAAAATGCGGGTTTCGATTAAATCCGCTAAACAAACTTTATTTTCAAATTTCTTTCGAGCTTCTGCGCCACGTAATTTCGTTGCGATGAGATAAAAATGGCGTTTCCCTCAGATCAGCTTGACCCAGTTGAAGGCGATGTAGGTTACGTTACCCCGCTTGTCCAATCAAGGTAACCGATACAGGATCGGCTGTTACCGTTACTAGAGAAACGGGAAAACACCCCTTGCAGTTTTTCGATGTTATCGTCTGTTTGATTGGCCATCGGTCGAAATCACGCATTCAATCAGAAACTACAAGGAATTCCCTTTCCAATGAAACGTCATACGCCCGCATGCAAAGTGGAACAAAACGTAGGCTGTGCGTGTAACAACAACAACGCACACATCGCTCTTCCACCACGTGAGTGCAGTCTTTTCTTTCTTCTCGCGAGCTGTATTATCTTTGCATTTCGTTACAGAAACTCAATTTTATTGAAGGAAACTCAATTTTTTCGCGCGCCTACGGCGCGCGAATGTCCGAAAAATAAAATACTCAATTTTTTCATGGAAAACTCAATTTCCAAAAAAACGTCAAAACTCAATTCTTATTTGTTTTTCATCGGGGTTACCCCGATGAAAAACTGTCAAGAAAAACCCCTGCAGATATATACCATTTTTGCTGCATGCACTTCCAGTGATCGAATTATTAGGGGAATTACCGTAAAGGAAGAATTATGACTATTCTGAAGATTTTCGTTAAGAATATCTCCATAATCGTGTCTGATCATGCAACTGTCGCCAGTCACATACCAGGTGTTCGAAGTGACATCGGTCGCATGATAAGCTGCAACAATGACGTCAACACGTTATATTCACCAGTCTGTGAATATAACATTTTGGCAGGTAAACTTTTGTGAGATATCACGTGACATTCAATGAACCAATCAAAGGAAGGAATCACTGCTAGTCATATAATAAAATGAGAACCACTTTCTATTAGAATGTTCTAGATTTGAAAAAGAGAGAGAGATTCTATTCAATACTATTGAACCATTCATGCCCACGGCTATACCGAGACTCGGTCCGTATTCACTGGGTACTCTTATGTCCTCAGTTGATCAATCAGTGATAGATGCTATAGCAAAATATGTCTATACCTGTTCTGCAAGGTTACAGTAGATGAAACCTAAATGACACTATGTATGTTAAATGCAAAATAGAGTAGTCTCCCCTGCCACAGTTACCAGGCACCCTATAATCAACTGCACACATGACAGTGAATAGTCTTTGATCGTATTGTTATTATGTATTGCTTGTACTTTTTATATGTCCTGTATGTACGCTTTTATGTGGTGCCTTTAGCCTTCGGGCAGAAACGAGCAATAAACCATCTTATCTTATCTTATAATAAAGTCTTTTATTTCTTTCGCAGGTTGAGAAGCAATGTGAACAGTTTCTGTTGCCCAGAGCCAATGCAGCTCCCGTGAACATCACCCTATATTATGAGTCATTGTGTCCAGATTGTCAAATATTTTTCCAGGACCAATTTTATAAGGCCTATCAAAAGATTGGAATGATTATGAATATATCGCTTGTGCCTTATGGGAATGCCTATGTGAGTATGAGGACTGATTCGAAAAATTTCTTAAGAGGGGTGGTTCGCCTTCACTCCAAAAGGGCACATCAGGGGATTTGCTGTATGGGAAAAGGGGCAAATAGGGGGTTCGCTTCAGTGTTTGAAAAGGGCATTTATATGCTTTTTAGCCCTATGGGCATAACAATAGCAATAAAATTATCTTATCTTATCCCACTGGGGAGCGATGGGACAATAATCAAATATATGAGAAAAATATATAAAATTTCCAAAAGGAGGGTTCGCCCGAACCCTGAAAACCCCCCTTGGCTACGGGCCTGTCTTAGGGCACATTCGAGTCTCAGACGGGATTGGTCCATCCAGGACAATTATGTCTGCTTTAGCAAGATAGTGTCATCTTAAAAATGATTGGATATAAATGTTACCTACTTTTTGAATGGCATCAGTGTATATATGGGTCCTGATGATTAATTAATTATAACTGATTATACCTTGTTTCCTATTCTATCATCACAACACAGATTCTTGAACTGTCCCAGGAATATAATTTGTGACTAGAATGTTCATTGATATTACTTCTCATAATATACTTAGTCAGACTGAATCATCGATTTTACTTTATATCTGCATTTTTAGGAGAAGCAACAGGGTGGTAAATGGGTATTCCAGTGTCAGCACGGAGTCCAAGAATGTCGTGGGAATGTAATCGAGGTAATTAAGGCTTAACAAAGTTAATAAATCGGTTACCTCGGGCAATTTCACATCATTTTTAACGCCTTTTTAGTCGAGTTGTGGAAAAAAAAAATTCCCACTCCAGACTGTAAACATACTGTTTTATTGTCACCAGAAAGTTATCTCCTCCTACTACAAGTTTGATAACATATTTATAAGGGGAGATATAAAGCAAAGCAGAGATGATACCGCAAGTTGTTTTTCATAGATGACACTAGGCAAGAACCCAGATGTGGGTTGGTATGCCCAACAAGACAATACCCGGGGCAATACATGGAATTTTGCAGACCGGGACCACCCAAAAATACTGAAATAAAAACTAAATAAAAAGCCACCTGCCTTTCACCATTTTGAAATGAAATTGGCTGTATTTGCCAAAGAACAAGTGAGTGAAGAAGTGAATATGCTTTGTTGGTGTCCACCTTCTGGTCATTTGTTATCTACGTAATATCTTTTGAAATATTGCAGATGAACTCTCTAAAATACAGGTAATTCACCTTTTCATTTATATACATGCCTAAATAATTTCTCTTTTTATGAATAGACGTGCACAATATATATGGAGAAAACTGTGGACAATTACTTCCCATTCATACATTGCATGGAAATCTCGACGAGCCTGCCCGACGAATCCGCAAAACTGGTAAATATCCGAACTTTTACCAGATCTTGGGACTGAATTCTTGTAACTGAACTGGGATAGAGTCTTTATGGGGATTCAAACATCAATATTTCACATACCCTACATTAGGGTTATTAAAGCAAAGGTAAAAATCTGTCAAAATCGAGGCATCCACTTATAGACTATCACCGTGGCATTATGGAAACGAGAAACCATTTTATCATGGGTAGACAATTTTATTCTGGTCTACAGAGTATTTTGACTAAATTTTTTATACAGTGACACCTGGGTAAACCGACCAACCTTTAAATACTAACATTACTTAAATTTAAAGCATTTGAGCCTTGATAAACCAGAACCCTGTAAAAACCGACACTGTAATCTGGTCCGAAGCCTGGTCAGTATACACAGATTTTACTGTACCACACAGCAATAATATAATGTCTTGCATTCTCCCTCTATTTTACAGTGCTCCACCAAATATAAGGTAGACCTCAATAGTATTATGACATGTGCCAATGGGACTCTCGGCAACAATCTTGAACACCAGATGGCACTGAAGACCAACAGATTGGATCCGCCACATCAGTATGTTCCGTGGATCACTATCAATGGGGTGCGTATTAAAACATTAAACTAGAAAAACTTTGTACTAGAAACAGCGGATAGTGAATAAAGCTCTGACAGAATAATCTTCAACTGGTTTGCCAATTCACGTCGACCACACATCTGTCTACCAGTACTGACATTTTCTGTTTTCTCCTCTACCAGTATTGTACCTTTTAATACATTTAAAGTTAAATAATCTTGTCCTTTGCATAAAAATTGCACAGGCCAGCTACAGTGGCTAAGCAGGTACTACACAGGCAAGCCGTCACCAACCAGTACCACTCAGTAACTAGTTGGCTACTGGTTGGTGGGGAACTGATTGGTACTGGTACGAAAAGTCCCCTTGCAGGTCCGTTCAGTTTTCAACTGATCAGTACCAACCGGTAACCAACTGGGTACTGATTGGTCACCCATTAGATCCTATGAATTTTCTACTGATTGGCTACCATGCAGTTACCAATAAATTACCGCTATGTTACCATCCCAATTTTCCACACTTGGTACCTGTTGGTAACAATGCAGACTAACGCTTCAGTACCTTGATTGGTTACAGCTCAGTTACTGAATGGCTACCAACCAATTTCTGCTTACCTGTCAGTACCTCTTGGTACTGGTAGGAAAGGTGCCCTTGTGGTACTGTTGAGTTGTCAAGTTGGTCACCAAGCAGTAACTGAACAGTACCAATCGGTCACCAATCAGTTACCACACATTTCATTTATGGTATAATCTATTGGTTACCAACCAGTAACTGACCAGTAACCTTCAAGTCAGAACTGCATGGTATTGCAAAGTTGGGATCATTGTGGCTACCAATTGGTTACCATTCAGTTACTGGTAGGTAACTGGAAAGAACCTGGCAATCCTGAACTTTCCGTGCAGTACCAACAAGTTACCTGGAGGTTACCAACAGGAAACTGAATGGTACCAATTGGTACAGAACTGAATGGTACTGAACGGTGAAAGTTTGCCTCTGTAGTAGGATTTTATGTAGACATGGTAGACCAATGTGAATTTGATTGAACCATGGAATACCTGGTTGTTATTATAGTTTTGCTAGCTATCCTTTCGTCTTGCCTCATTTGCTGATCAGCTTGTATGAAGGATATGCCTCCACTCCATTATTGGATATGTACAAGTGTTAGCAAGGGCTGGCGGAACGATTTGAATATTGACAGGGGGAGGTAGACGGAGATGGGACGGTGAGGGGGTGCGGGGGTCCTCTCTTGAAAATTTTTAGATGTGATTTAATGCAGATGGGCGCTTCTCAGAAGCTTTAAAGGGATAAAATATTTCTCAATGAAACCATGTCACGAGCGCTAAATAAAATGTCAGTGTTTTTCAATGAAGTTTCTTGCACATTGTTTCAAAAATAATAATATTTGTGAACAATACCTATCCAAACATTTGAAAGGTCAACACTTGGGACTGGACATGCTGGATGGGATAGGGGGCGGGGGTACTCCCCCGGACAATTTTGGAAATTCAGACAATTCTCTACACATATCTGACCCATTTCAAGGCACTCCAGTCGCAATTATTCAGTGCCAAAGTGGGTATTGGCCCCCCTTTTTTCAGCCCCTGCTGCCACTCATTCTTATTCATATTTCATTCATATCTTTGTAGATTCACACAGAGAAGATTCAAAAGCATGCAGAAACTGATTTGATCTCTCTAATCTGTGACACTTATACGGTAAGCTTTCGTGCTTGAATTTCTCAATTTCTAATTCCTTGTTTACCTGGCATGTCAATTAAATGATTCTTGGATCATATTTTAGAAGTTCAAGTAACAGCTCAATCTTTTATTCATACAATGTATTATATATATTCTTCAGTCCTAATTTAACCATAAAAATTCTATGAATAAAACATGATATTATATTGAAATAGACTGCAAAAATGATAATTAGCCTGATTTGTTATACTTCTTCAAAACTTTTACCTGGCATATATTTTTGCTTTTATTTATGTAGGGTGTGAAGCCAAGTACATGTTCCAAAATTGAAAAACCTAACCATTGCTGGAGGTATTAAATGTGGATGCGGCATTGAGACGGAGAGAAACATACTGTGCTATGATCCTGCAAACGGTCGTCGGAGGATGGTTACATTCCAGAACTACTCAGAACTACAAAATGCTCAAATCAATACTACTTGTCGTCATCTCCATTCTTGAACTACCCTCTATACATTGAACATAATTTTAAAATTATATTTTCTTCATTAAATTAATAAATATTATTTTGAAATGTATTTTCTGGTATATCTATCAGAAAGTCAATGATTGGCTGGATTGTCTCCAATTTTCATCACTTTTCAAAAATTTGAATTGACCAACCAGGTCGTTTGAAACTGGAAGATATCGCCTGATGCAAAGAATTTCTATAAAGGTCTATTCTGGGATGAAGTTTGAGAGGAGTGAGACCTCGGCACCTCTTCCCACTTCCCTTATATGCGTTGTAATTAATCTACCCACTGAAGGGGGGAGGGCCCACACTCCCTCCCCCCACCCCACTCCTAAATTTTGTAGCTTTTCATATTGGGGTCATTTTGAACCTATATGCATAACCCCCAAGCATAGATCATGGGTAAATTCAGAATGGTGCCTCGTGGGGTATGAGAAAAGTGACGTTTTTTTCATTTTTCTTCAGAATTCCTGCTGATCTGCAAGGAAAATTGGGCAAAAACTATTTTATTTCATCAGATTATTATTTACTATTTTATCATGCAGTTTTCGCGAAGAAAACACGAACAAAAAATCGAAAAATCTAACTGAAAAATCTTCAAAAAAATGCCTTTTTGAAAATGATGTCACTGTGATGTCATCATGGTGGCCATCTTGGATTTTTCCACATTTTCTGGTAGAGACTGACCCAACGATATAGTGTGGTAAGTTTCAGCACTCTAGCCTTAGGAGTGGAGGGAGGGAAGCACTGTCAGCCCCTCCCCAGGTGTGGTACATCCCAAATCGCCCAGGCCAGATAAGGTTAACATGATATTAAAGAAATGAAAACACATTCAAGGTCCTGATAGTCCCAAATCACTTCCCTATCCATCAAACCACCTTTCTAAAAAATTTCATTCAGCTGTTTTTCATTTCTCCGTTCTCGTCTCCTGACTCTGATGCTAATTTCGAATATCCCCAAATAATTTTATCAATAACCAAATATGGTACCTATTCAAATTAGAGCATAACTCTAGCTAACATAGTGTAGATCTATATACTTGTGAAAATTTTTAAGCAGAGTTAAAAATACATCATGCAAAATATTTGTCACGTTTAGTTAGGGTTTAGTTAGGTTTTTATCGTGGTTGTTTGAAGTGCTTCATCGATCTGACCTCGGGTTTCATCGGAGCGGTGATGAGTTAACTTTTTTATGTACGAGTATATTTCTACATACATGTCTTCAAAAGGCAAAATGAGTCTTGTCATACCATATCTGAATGGATTGCTGAATGCAACATTAAACCTTAATTCTCCATCTTTCTCTCTCTCTACATATCTGAATGATGAAAAAACTCTGAAGGGGTACTGTGTATCGCTTTTTTGGAAATCATTATTTGTTAGCAAAGGATATATTTTATTCTATTATATTACTAATACATGCTGGGCCTTGTTCTGGTGCCAAATACATTTTTGGATGTACAGGTTTATGTTCGTATTTTTATATGGATACAGCAATTTTGTATTTTTCGTCGCTGACATGTTATTGATTAATGATATTGGGAATAACAATTTATAAGATTGTATTTATGCGATAAACACCTTTGAAAATGTTCATGGAACAATATTACATATATACATACATGCAGAGGTGTATAGATGTATTTTATCCATTGCTAGACTCAGTAAACACATGTATCTTGAAAAAGTAAGCTGTTGCTAAGAGACAGGCATTCCTGAATTGTTCAGTGGAGTGACATTGTGGTATATTTGGTTTATTGGTGATAAATATGACATTATTTTCTTCATATCTATTTTCAATATCATCCTCGTGTCTGGATATATTTTCATGACCATCGTGGAAGCCATTATGAATATATTAGCTAAATGCTGACAAGAGCTGGGAATAATTGGCTGGTCAGCCATGATACTTCTAGTCCCCCTTGAACATGTTAAAGGAGGACACATTTCCATTAATATCATATTGGACTAGGGCTGGTGAAGCAGGTTGGTGATAGACCTCAATCGAGCTATACTAGCTCATTCAAGCTAGGGCCTAGTCAGCAACAAGGGTATATGTGATATTTTCAATTATCTCTTGGATTATGTATATAAATGCAGTTCAATATTTACTTGTTGCATAAATTTACACAACATTATATTTAATATAGTTGTAATTGATGGAGTAGGCTATTATTCTCACTTGCAAAATACCTGTATCTGATGTATATTTTTTTACTGTTTGGCAAGCTGCGTCTGCCAAATATTCATGTTGTTTTCCCCATATACCACAGAATGTGATCTAGGTGTAAATAAATGAATTGAATTGAAACTCGCATAGATATTCAGTTTATTCATGGACAAGGAGACACAACTCCGTCAGATCAAAGTGTACTATGTGCGTGACCGCCTCAGCGGGATCCCACTGGATTAGCCAAGGGATCATCTTCGCTGACCCAAGTCTAACAGTACACGTGTTGCCTTTGCTGAACGTAACACATTATCTGATCAGAATACAGGTCTGGACAGACAGACAGATTTTGAATTTGTGGCCTCCCATCCTAAGTTCTGGTGATGTCATAGCGCTATAAATATTCCGTGGTCCATATTAGGGGAAGTGCAATGTATGACCTCTTTAAAATTCAAATTTGATTGGCTCTTCGACGGAAATTAACATCAATATACCCACCACTTGCCATATTTGGAGATCACACGGGCAGACGTCAAAGAAAATCCTAGCTGCACGGTGTTGGCAAGCTCCTATCTTGATTGGCTATATGACATCACGTGCGTTTCCCGGTTTGAACAGTTTACTCTATTCAATAATCCATTGGAACTGAACTTTTTTTAAATTGCAGCGGGTGGTTGGGTGGGTTCAGGTTCCTGTTGCTTCAATGCATTTTGCTGAGAAGCAACAGAAACTTGACAATGTGATGTCTAGCACTGTAATATCACTTGTCTTTATTGCACCATGTAAGCGTCTTGTCTGTGTCTTGTGCGCTGTCCTTAGTGTTTTATAGGGTGGATGGAGGGTGTCTGGTTCCATGCTGCTTCAAAGATTTCTTTTTTGAAGTAGCAGGAACGCAACTGGGCTGGGTGGTGCTTAGTTGGTTCGTCGTGATATAGCTGAAATATTGTTGAAAGCGACGTTAAATTCTATTCACTCACTCACTCACTCCATTGGAACCACTGATGATTTTCCAATAATAGAGAAGAAAAGCAACTCCGAGTAGGGATGACAATTTCTCGGAGTTGCTTTTCTTCTCTACTATTCAATAAGTCCAGATAAATGACGGAACGTTAGTATAGTATTTAGCTTGAAAATGTGAAGATGCCAAGGGATTAAAACAGGCTCAGTCTTGCTCGGCAACTATCGGTTTTACGCGCATGCGCCGACGTAGTAACATTATCGCGACCACTTAAAGAGATAGTGTATTGTGAATGTGGATTGATACTCAACCGCCCGCTGTTGATAATATCACCAAGGCTGGTGGCATTACACAACAGAACAGATCATTTATTCAGGAAGCATGTTAACTCTGATCATGGGGGTAAATGCTCTGTTATTAGTATTTGAATAAGGTAGATTTCGGGGGAAATAAATATAGCAAAAATGCCATCTTGTTTGTAGAAATGGTGTCTGGATATACAATGTATTTGATTTATTGGTAAATTTTAACGTCTTTTATTTTCAAAACCAATGTCCAAATCTGTCATATGTCAATAAAAGTTCATTTAAAGATATTGCACTTTTACGACCATATCGCGTATTTTGTCTTTTAACTCCAGGGTTTATTCAACAGGCTGACGCGAGGTCGGGTCAAGTGAAAATGTTGCTCAACATTCTGTTGCTTGACATCATGTTGCTGTGACATCATTTGCTGAGTAGAATTTAGGAAATATAGGAGGTTTTGAGGAAAATGTTTTGGTGTGTGTGCGTTCATTCATCCATGTCCGGTGTCCGTCCATCTACTTGTACATGTATATATAGGCCTTGTCTTCAAGATATCTTGAGAATTACTGGACGGAATTTCACCAAACTTGAATGGAAGCTTCATTGGTATAGCCCCCTCATTTGATTAGGTTTTGGTGTGTGTGCGTGCATTCTTCCGTGTCCGGTGTCCGTCCGTCCGTCCGTCGCTCAATCTACTTGTACATGTACATGTATATACAGGCCTTGTCTGCAAGATATCTGGAGAACTATTTTTTTTTAGCCCTGGACGCACCATTGGGCATTTATTTCACTATCCCTGTGTACAATCTGCCCCACAGCACCAGGGGATACTGCAGGTGTAATACTGGTGTGTCACAAATGTATGAGTTGGCGATTTAAGTTTTCTTCGGCATATATGAAAAACTGGTTAATTTTTAACAATATTCATCCTAAACGACCCGCATTGGTTCTATGTGCAGATTCTCTCAACTGTCAATGTCAGTCAGAGGTCCCCATTTAGCATTAAAAGTTGTCAACGAATTATTATTTAATGCAATAGCTTTTTCCAACGTTTTAATTTTCAAAATAGCCGCTTTGGCCGAAGGCCAATTTGGTCTGATACTCCAAGATCTACAGTTGTATATGTATTTCTTTAGGATTAAAACTGCATGATTTAAGAGGTCCTTTTAGCTCGTTAGAACCAATGATTACCTCAGTGAGGGACAGTTTTTTATGTGGTAGATTAATCTCGGTTGTCCATTTCTGAAAATTGGTCCATATACCTTGAACGAAAATACAGTCCCACAGTAAATGGATGATAGTCTCTTCTCTAATGGCGCAGAATGTGCAGTTTGCGGAGTTCAATTTGCCCCACTTCTGAAGTACTACATTTGTAATGAGTATTCTATGGATTATTTGATATTGGAAGTACTGCAGTTTAACTTCCGTAGTCGTACCCCACACCATGTTATAAATGTTCTTCCAGTTGTATATCAGTGTTACTCCCTGCTTTTCAAGGTCAATCTGCCATTTGTACTGCTTCTGGTGTGATTTTTTGGTGCTCTAATATCAGCTTGTATATAAACTTTGAACAATTTTGATTCGCTAATCTGTCTTTTGTTTTTGAGGCAGTTAAAGCTGTTAATTTTTGTACACTTTTTTCTTGAACTTTTATATTTGCAATAAGCGCAAAATAAACCAAGAAATTGTTAATGTTGACATCGTACTTTTTCATGAGACCTTGAAAGGAAAGAAATTGACCATCGTCATCCAGTAAATCATTTACATATTGGATGTTGTAACTAGACCATCTTATTATTTCTTGCCACTCCGTAAACCGCATGAAGTCTAATATCAGGAAATTTGATATATCTTTCCCAGAAAATTCGGTTTTAATGCTTTCTGTCCAGCCTGCAAGAACATCCTTCCAAAAAGCATTCTTCAGTCTTGGCAAAAATTCCGCCAAACCCCTTGGGCTTAATTCCCAAACCTTACTACCTATCGGGAAGAAAATGTTGTCCAGCAGTTCGGAATAAAAGCTACTAAAACTAGTAGCCCTCTTTATCCACTTCACTTTAAGATAAGCCGAGAAGGTTGGGATGTGTGTTAAATCAAGACCCCCTTCTTCTTTACTACAAACCAACGTCATTCGTTTAATTTTGTCCGGCCCCCCTCCCCAAATAAAGTTACAAATTGTCCTTTGGAATTCATCCATTATTTGTTTGCTTGGATCGGGTAGAACAGTGAATAGATGAACTAATATAGGCAGTGCTAAAGTTTTTATGATATTAACCTTCCCGATTGGGATGAGCATTCTCTTTTGCCAACTCCATAATAGTTTCTTAATTGAGACAAGCTTACTAGTGTAATTTAGGTTAATCATTTCACTGAGATCTTGGTGAAACCAGATACCAAGGAGTTTAAAGCCACCCGGATCCCAGTTGATTCTGTAGTGTGGGCATAACTTCTCTTGACAACCTTTTTTGCTACCTATCCAAATCTGGAGAACTACTTGACGGAAGTTCACCAAACTTGGATGGAAGCTTCATTGGAATAGCTCCATCATCTGATTAGGTTTTGGTGTATGCGTGTCCGTCCGTCCGTCTATCTGCTTGTACATGTATATACAGAACTTGTCTGCAGCATATCTGGAGAACTACTTGATGGAATTTTACAAACCATGGGTGGAAGCTTCATTGTTATAGCCCGCTCATCTGATTAGATATTGGTGTGTGTGTGCATGCACTCATCCATGTCCGTTCGTCCGTCCATCTACTTCTACATGTATAGACAGGCCTTGTCTGCAAGATATCTGGAGTACTAGTTGACGGAATTTCACCAAACTTGGATGGAAGCTTCACTGGGATAGCCCCCTCATCTGATTAGGTTTTGGTGTGTGCGCATGCGTTCTTCTGTGTGCATTCATCCGTGTCCGTCCGTCCGTCTACTTGTACATGTATATACAAACTTTGTCTGCAAGATATCTGGAGAACTACTTGACAGAATTTTACCAAACTTGGATGGAAGCTTCATCGGGGTAGCCCCTCATCTGATTAGATATTGGTGTGTGTGTGCATGCATTCATCCGTGTCCGTTCATCTACTTCTACATGTATAGACAGGCCTTGTCTGCAAGATATCTGGAGTACTAGTTGACGGAATTTCACCAAACTTGGATGGAAGCTTCACTGGTATAGCCCCCTCATCTGATTAGGTTTTGGTGTGTGTGTGCATGCGCTCATCCGTGTCCGGTGTTCGTCCACTTTTACATGTACATGCATATACAGACCTTGTCTGCAAGATAGCTGGAGAACTACTGGACGGAATTTTACCAAACTTGGATGGAAGCTTCAATGGGATAGCCCCCTCATCTGATTAGATTTTGATGTGCGTGCATGCATTCATCCGTGTCCGTCGTCCATCTACTTCTACATGTACAAACAGGCCTTGTCCGCAAGATATTTGAAGAACTAGTGGACGGAATTTCACCAAACTTGGATGGAAGCTCACTGGGATAGCCCCCCTCATCTGATTAGGTATTGGTGTGTGTGCATGCATTCATCCGTGTCCGTTGTCCGTTCATCTACTTCTACATGTATAGACAGGCCTTGTCCGCAAAATATCTGGAGTACTAGGGGACGGAATTTCACCAAACTTGGATGGAAGCTTCATTGGGATAGCCTCCTCATCTGATTAGATTTTGGTGTGTGTGCATGCATTCGTCCGTCGTCCATCTACTTCTAGATGTACAGACAGGCCTTGTCTGCAAGATATCTAGAGAACTAGTGGAGGGAATTTCACCAAACTTGGATGGAAGCTCGCTGGGATAGCCCCCCTCATCTAATTAGGTTTTGGTGTGTGTGCATACGTTCGTCTGTGTCTGGTGTCCGTCTACTTGTACATGTACAAATATACAGAACTTGTCTGCAAGATATCTGGAGAACTACCTGACGGAATTTTGCCAAACTTGGGTTGAAGCTTCATTGGGATAGCCCCCTCATCTGATTAGGGTTTGATGTGTGTGCATGCATTCATTCGTGACCATTGTCCGTCCGTTCATCTACTTGTACATGCCCTTACCAAAATTTCTGATTATTACCGTAGTATTACCACAGTATTACCAGATTAAAACCACAGTATTACCAGATCATTACCAGAGTAAAATCTCATATGGAAATAATAAGGTAAGTACTCTGGTAAGCCTATGGTAAGTAATCTGGTAATAGTCTGGTAGTGATAGGGTAATACTCTGGAATTGGAACATGTGGTATTGATAGGGTAATCTGGTAATGCTATGGTTTGAACCACACCAGGTATTCTTCAAACCATAGCATTACCAGATGTATTACCCTATCAATACCACATGTTCCAATTCCAGAGTATTACCCTATCATTACCAGATTAATTACCATAGGCTTACCATATTAATCTCATATTGTAGTTGACAAGTTAATTTACAGCACGTTCACATATTATTGACATGCAAACGAGGCTGCCTCGACTCATGCAGCAAGCTCCATGAAAACCAATCACAGTAAGCACAGGCCAAGACCCTAATGCAAAAGCATTAGTTGATGACAAATGACTTATGTCACAGGATATATCTGGAATGCTGGCTACCCAGGTGATGGGTGCACTAGATACCCTCAGAGAATACAATAGTCATTTTGTAAATTAGATATTAGTACGTAGTGAGTAATTGTTATGATTATATGGATCAGTGTATGTTAGCCCCCATTCTAGTTTAATTTATTGGTGTCAAATTGTTAAGATAATTGTTATTAGAAACTTATTGTTTTCAAATACTAGAAATCAGTCAAATCGATAAAGTTTGAGAATATTGCCAAAATATCACCAAAAATTGTCACCGCAAGAAAGGGTTGCAGCAATATTGCAACAATATTGCCACAATATAACTGCATTGTTTTCATTTTGATACAGATATTTTTAATATGTTTTGTTCTTACATAGTATTACCACAGTATATGAAAAAAATCAAGGGTCAAGTTTTGCCGTACCATAGTATTACCATAGTACAGATTTTTTTTAATATGTTAAGTTTTGTTCTTACCATAGTATTACTACAGTACATGAAAAAAAGTCATTTTAGGGCCAAGTTTTGTCCTTACCATAGTATTACCATAGTACAGATTTCCTTAATATGTTAAGTTTTGTTCTAACTTCTAACCATAGTATTACCAGACCATGGAAAATGAACCAGAGTATTACCATATGATCTGGTTTGATACCATATACATTACCCTAGTATTACCAGATGGTGCCATAGTCTTACCACAGCATTACCATAGTAAAGTTGAAGAGAAAACTAAACTTTAATTCTTACCATAGTATTACCACAGCAGTGTCCATATTTGCATATAAGTTCTGATCAAACCACATTATTACCAGACCATGGAAAATAAACCAGAGTATTACCATATGATCTGGTTTTATACCATATACATTACCCTAGTATTAGCAGATGGTGCCATAGTCTTACCACAGCATTACCATAGTATTACCAGAGTTTAGATTTTGGTAAGGGTGAAAAAAACAACATGTATGCAAACCTTGTCTGCAAAATATCTGAAGAACTACCATATGGAATTTTAGCAAACTTGGATGGAAGCTTCATTGGGATAGCCCCCTCATCTGATTAGGTTTTGGTGTGTGTTCGTACATCCATCCGTTTTTGATGTCCGTCATTTTTACATGTATGTACAGTTCTACACTTGTCTACAAGATGTGGAGAACTACTGGATGAAATTTCACCAAACTTGCGTGGAAGCTTCATTGGAATGACCTTGTGATCCTATTAGGTTTTGGTGTGACTGCTTGCGTGGGTTCATGCAAAATGTACTTCTGTCTGCCTCTCCAATTTTCATTCACCCCATATCTTGGAAACTACAGAAGGCAGATTCATGAAACTTCTATACATTACATCATGTATTTTTTAGGTGTGCCTCTAGTATGTTTTGCATCTTTTCTATAATGTTTAGATGCTTCACAATTACATGTAGTTCACATTGGTTGAGCGCTGTAGGTGTCGGAAATCCACCCATTGGTATATGAATCTCAACTCCTCACTGGGCTACTGCTACAATGAAAATCGCCTCTTCGCAATTAATATTTTCAGATGCGCAGCTTTGTTTAGGATGCTTATTGCTATACATACATTTTATAGTACTTTCCTTAAATAATGTGCCCACTCAAGGCAAGGTGGGAGTTTGGGGGAGACGTATGTTTTGCTTAAAAAAACAACCAGCATAGGCTTTATGCCAGAGCGGCAACTCAAGGGTCAAAGCGGAACCTCTAGTTTTCTGGTCTATTCTAACTTAATTGCATATGGAACATGAATTCAGAGAGCTTAGAATTAACATATAGACAATGTAGATATAATCCTTAATGAAATGTTGTACTAAATGGAATCTGACCTGGATAAAATAGATCAAGGTCAGCCATCTTCAGCACACCTTTGGACTATCGCCAGATGTATTCATAGTATTAATTTCAAAAGCCTAGCTATATTTCTTCATGTTATATCATACTAAACACTATATGACCTTGACAAGATAGGTCAAGGTCAGTCAACTGTGAAAGGTTTCTGGTACATCACTAGTTGCATATGTAATATGAGTTTGGAGACCCTAACTTTAATCCTTCAAATAATGTAGCAAATACTAGAATTTGACCTTGATAGAATAGGTCAAGGTCAGTCATCTTCAGTACACCTCTGGATCATCCCCAGATGTATATATAGTATTAATTTGGAAAGCCTAGCTGTATTTCTTTAGGTAATATCATAATAAACAGTATATGACCTTGAAAAAAATAGGTCAAGGTCAGTCAACTGGAACAAGCTTTGAGTTAATCACCAGTTGCATTTGTAATATGAATTTAGAGACCCTAGCTTTAATCCTCAAAAAAATATAGCAAATACTAGAATTTGACCTTGATAAAATAGGTCAAGGTCAGTCGTTTTCAATAGGATTCTGACTTCACTAGATGCATATGTGGTATGAATTTAAAATACGTGACTAGTCCTTCTTGAGATATCGTGTCCACAGACAGACAGGCAGACAGACAGACAGATGACGCCGACGACGACAACACCCTTCGGTAAATTGCGCCCGAGGGGTAAAAACTGAGACACGGATTTCCTGTTGGAGTTGTCTTCTACAGAAAATGATGCAGTAAGTTACGATAAGTTGAATACTTTTTTGAAAATAGCTTTCAAAAAATGAAATTTTAGATAAAATTTAATTAAAATCCAAATATTTTGAAATGATACAGGTTTACAGTACACAAACTTATATATTTAGAATCCTCAAGAAACGTGCTTTCAAGAAATATATACATTACCATAGCTATGTGGCACACTTTTAGCTGTATAAAGTTCTAGATGGTGTGTAAAAGTGTGTGCAGGAGGGCTCGGTGCCCTTAAAAGGCACGTGCCACATATCTCCGCTCAGAAGTTGATGCGGTATAAGACGGGTATCCGAGACCTGATGAGAAAAAATGTAACCCAACCAAAAAGAAACTGGTGTCACAGAAAGGCGGGTTCTCGGTGCCATCTTATCTCCGTTGGCCGCTTCCGTACTGGGTTCCCTACTCCGTGGACACTTGGATCGATAATGAGAGCACCACTACAGCAGACGACACCACTGACTTCTCTAATCTATTACCTTCCGCTTTACATTTTTCTTGATAAGAGTGTGCTCGCCATATTCCAGGTGGTACTCGGCACCAAGATGACCGACTTGGTTAATGACACTGGACTGGGAGGTGTTTCCCCAAGGATAAAAAGACAGGCATCAGCCGTAAGAATCGGTGGGAAACTCCAGAAGCTGTGCCAGATGCAACCCCGATACAGCTCCCACAGAGTCGCGGCCAAGGACACTACATTGAGAACACCACATCGAGCACCCTCTGCTCAAACCTTCAGGACATCACGCCCCATCAAGCATCTGACCGTCGAGATCCATTTAACGCAGCAAGTCACTACGGCGGTCCCGACAGATCCCCAACGCCTGAGAACCCTATTAAACCAGCAGAAGCATGTTGTATCTTACACCGTCTAGTAATTGCTCGACCGAGCTGTTCTCGAACAACACTATGGTCCGCTTAGCTAAGATTCATAGCGTGCGCCATGGAGATGTTCGAGTTACCACCAGGGAAATGTATTTGTCGTCGGCATAGCGGTGAGGGAAGGGAGACGCTATGAATCTTAGCTATGGTCCGCTACAAAACACAGTTGCCCTAACCTTTGCCTCTCTCCAGACGTGGATATCCGGTACGCGCACACGTGGTAGGAAGTGAGTGTGTGGTACTTAGTCATGACGCCAGCATGATCCATGTACCATACCCCCAAAGTTTTCATCCAAGCGTTGTGCGATCTTATGTGAGGTAATGAAGGGTGGCAAGTGGATCCGACAAAACCCCTCTGATCATGGATTCCGAGAAACTGTACAAAGAACGCAATCAATAGTTCCAGCTTATGTTGACGGCTGTTAGGACTGCGGTCGACGTTGTACACTGGCTCTTCCGAGGTAGGCTTCACGGATGAGCACGATGATCCCGAGAGGGGCTTGGTGGACTACATCCATTCAGACGTGGTCGATGTACACAACCTCGAATTCGGTAACCTTTTCTACTACTATGATTAAGCGTTTGTCCGGTGAAAAGTGGCATTCGTTCCATCATCATCGATATAAGAGACGATACCGGCCAACCGATCGCATTCGAGCAGGGAAAAGGGATGCTGACACTCCTTCTCCGAAACCAATTTGCTGACTCCGTTCGTCACAATAGAATAATTCGACTATAAGATATCTTACTTCTACATTCGGCCCGTGTTGGGAGACAGAAATTAAAAACGACCACTTCAGTTTATAAATTACTCGTAACGGCTGTGCTCGCAGATTACTCGGGGAGCGGACAAAATGCAACGGTCAAAATAGAACTGGAGATATGACAACGAACAAAACGGCATTTGTTTTAAATTAAACAATATTACAAAATGTAGTTGGTACCTAATTAGTCTTAAAGATAAAGTTTCAAAATAAATTGTGTTCCTACATATACAACAACTTAGAATAGTATTTGGGGATATAGGTTTTCAGGATCTGCCTGTTTCCCAATCCCCATTCCCATCGTGATCATTATGAAAATAAAATAATATTTAAACTAACCAACAGTTGTCATAATCCAGTTCACCTTCCAAAATGACGTTGGTGTGAAATCTTCACTCGCCTCTATTCTTTACCAAACATTCGCGATTGCTCGGCTTCTTCCGTCGAAGTCATAGTACCTCGCGCATTAATGATGCAAAGAGTTTACAGCTCTCAGCTGTTAACCATGATGCACGGCACGTGGGGCACACCACATGCTATAGAATGTTGTTCCGCTAGCATAGTCCTCGTTGTATTTCTCCCTTATCAGGAGATGAAATATATATCCAAATGAAATGGATATTCCCTTGAATCTACCCCCGAAAAGATCTCTTCTAATTTGAGGTATTTCTCTTGGTTTTCCGTCTAAAGCTGATCTCCATGGTAACGGAAGTCATACAGCTGACATGCGCTGTTCGGAGTTTCCGTATGATGCTGTGCTCAACACGAGCGCCAATGTGGATTCCTTGCAGTGCATTATCCGAAGCCGTGTCGAGTGCTTTACCAAATTGAGTATCAATCTCGAAACTAATATTAACATGCCTACTGCATGCACCTGTAGTGTTCATATCTAATGAATCCTTCTAGAACGACTGTGGTCGGTCGGATTTTTCTCAAAGGCCAATCAATATGGCCGATTCCCATTTGAAAATTTTAACTGACCAATCAGACATTTTAAAACAGAAAGATATCTCATGATGCACCCTTGTTTCTATACAACGCCAGCTGGACATCGACAGACGTTTCGACAGCAGCGGTATCTAAAGCTCAATTCAGAGAAGGTTTTATCTCCCTTGTTCCAATAGGGGCGTGTTGGTACAGAGAACTTCCGGTAAGTATCAAAGCCCCTCACAATTAGTTTTAGTAATTAAATATTCTATTTTTCTAGAAATTTATCTTTCTAAAATACACGTATGTAAGATCGAACGGTTCATGTAAAAAATATAAACAGGATAATTTTTAAAACAAAATACTCAAATGTATTTTATCAATATATTAATACAATAATTGCGGGTGGCTTTGTTAAAAGTGAAACCGAGGCGACCAATTCCCGAAGCAACTTTTCATACCTCTAACCTTACAGAGCGGCAGTTATTCAAGGACACTTTCCGGAAAGAGCTGTATAGCATAACACGTCCAGTAACCAGGGTTTCCTATGGGAAAGGTTACCTCAAATTTGGCCTCAAATCCTACCCTCAAGAGAAATATTTCAAGCTTCAATTAGTAAACACATTGATAATTCATGTGTTCGTTTATTAATAATGCAGTGAAATTAATCATTGTGTATATGGCAGCTTGACTTTGTTAAAATCGAAATGCTAATACATTCAGAATATATCAATACATTTATTCCTTTATATTGGCAGTCATTTCACAACCAGTGTGGTTTTGTGGAATACATTTTCACCGAGTTTCATATCTTGAATCTTCAACAACATCAAAACTCGCAACCATACTGATTACAGCAAATGTAGTGACAACTGTATCCAGTGGCATATCACAGTTTGTTTAGTTAAGGGAGTAGAGGACGTTCATTTCCCTTCTCTTATGGGGCTACAACATGGTCATTTGTCGAACTTTTCAAAACAAGCTGAATTTCCAAACAAAAGTACCCAGACATCTCAAAATGGAATAAAAATCAACAAAAGACACAACACAACCGTTTATGCGTTTTACTGATGATTCGATAGTGTGATGGGACGAACCAAAAAATTGGCATTTCAAATTCAACGGTTGGAGGGTGCAAAGTGCTCCCTAGGATAAAAATTATTCCTCCGGAATACCCTCAAATTCACTCTTATTCACTTTCAATAAAAAGAAAACTTTTGAATTGCTAATAAATAGAACTTCAGTAATATTCTCCACCCCCACCCTGATTCACCACCCCCAACCCCTGCTGGAAATAGGACTGAAAAGGCTCGGTTTATCTGTTATATCGCTAATATTTCTAAGAAAGTATGGTGTCCCCCTGTTTTTAGTACATATTTAACAAGCATTATGTGTTTAGTATTATATAGCAAAATGGGAGAAATTTGACCTTGGGAAGTTTGATTTATTGAGCATCAAACAAGAAAAAATTCAAATTTCCCTATTTACTCAGCGTTGTCGCTTTTAAGTGGTAACATGCATTTCGCTGCCATATTTTTTTAACGAGTATGGTGACCCCTTATTTTTTTTCCATGGATCATCTTCTCCTGACCTGATGAAAAAGTCCTGAAATTAAAAAAAACTTTCAACCTCTAGAAATGAACGTCCTCTACTCCCTTAAAATTATGTATAAATCTCAACCTTCTCTTCTTGGACTCGAACCGAATATAGCCTATCTGGAGCAACAAGACGCAATGCCTGGTATCTAATAAAGGCTGCCATAGGCACTATGCCATATGTCTTCCAAACTCTCTTTAACGACATATGTTGACTAGCGATTCTGAAATTTGTAATAGATTCAGCTTCCGACTAGCTGGCGGATTCCAAATTCGCCCCCTCCTATACTAAATTATATGGCGTTAAGAGTTCTGTTGACGATGCTGAGAAATATGTATGTCACCGAGGAATTATACCACTTCCATGCAGCTCAAGTAAGTTATATTGTCTCTATCTCAGATAAGTAGGCTATGGTTTTATGGTACACTGGAATAAATAATTCATTTCGCTCAAAGTTTCGAAGATTTCACATGTGAACGTTTCGTTAATCTCTTCAAGCCCTGTTCAACGAGTCTGGTAGCTTCCTGCGCACAACCCCAGTGCAGCGTGACGCCTGAACCGCCGTGTCCATAGTTATGCACAACCTGAAACAAGAGAATATACCCTGGTTAACTTAACGGATGAAGCTCTCCAAGCAAATAATAAATACTGGATTTCCTTTTAAAAATTCGGATTGACAAATCAAATTCAGAACCTGAAGGTATCCCTTGATGCAATGGTGGTTTCATAAAAAACGAGAGATCCTGAACATGCTGAAGGATCTTTGCGCCCACCATTGTCTGATAATTATAAGCTAATGACAAGAGGATCTTTTTGTCCATTGTTACTAAGAACAAACGATTGATTTGTAATTTTGTTTGCGGAATGTCGAATTTGAGCGAAAAAGATCGAAAAAGGAACTCTGGAAAACACTCAGATATTATCTATCTAAGGTTCAGGAGTTTAAAGATTTCTAGAAACTGTACTTGATGTAGGTTGTTATAGTAAAAGTGAAATGAGCAAAGTTAGTCAGAAAGTGAATGTCCGGAGGATCCTTCGTCTTCGTTTTGTAGTATTTCTTTTTTTTGCACGTGTCATCATTGGGTAATGGAAGCGAAGACTAATCTCTTTGACACTTTGGCATGAGTCCTGATTATCTCCCTTGGATCGAAACACGCAGTAGTCTACAGTTGTCGAGTTGTGACGTTGTTTCACAAGAGTGACGTCCCTTCGGCAGACAAAACGGTGGGGCAGTTCCTTTGCAATGGCATGGACTAAAGTAAACCGATTTAAAATTTGAAGAAATACATCTTAATTCGGAATCGTTTGAACTCCTTGATATAGAAGGTGAAAGTATGGATATTCTCTAGTCAATATATAGAATATGCCCCATCGTTTGATAAGCTGACTCTTGTGATGCAACGTCACAACTCGGGGAATACAGTATTAATTTGAAGCGTAACTTGGATTTTCGAATCGGACCAAAAAGGTATCTTGCACAACTGGACCACAAGAGGAACCTGGGTACCAATTTGAGAAAGATCCATGCAGTTCGTCCTGAGAAATGACTATAAAGTTTCATGGGGAAATCCAAGATGGCTGCCTGGTGGCCATATTGGATTTTCGAATCGGACCAGAAACGGTATCTTGCACAACTAGACCCCAAGGGTAACCCGTGCACCAAATTTGAGAAAGATCCATGCAGTACTTCATGAGAATTCCCGATAAAGTTTCATAGGGAAATCCAAGATGGCTGCCCGGTGGCCATATTGGATTTTCAAATCGGACCAGAAAAAGATATCTCGCACAACTAGACCCCAAGGGGAACCTGTGTACCAAATTTGAGAAAGATCCATGCAGTAGTTCCTGAGAAATCGAAGTTTCATGGGGAAAACTAAGATGGCCGCCTGGTGGCCATATTGGATTTTCAAATCGGACCGAAAAAGGTGTCTTGCACAACTACATGTAGACCCCAAGGGGTCTACCAAATTTGAGAAAGATCCATGAAGTAGTTCCTGAGAAATCAGGGTAACAAGAATTGTTTACGGACGGACTGACTGACGACGGACGGACGACGGACGACGGAAGAAAAGTGATTTGAACAGCTGGTGGGCTAAAAAACAGACCCATTGTTCCGAGATAGAATAGCAGGGCGGCATTTCTACGCAAATCCGTTTCCGGAAGGAGGTCAAAGCTGCGTAATCTTGGCATTAAAGGATAATGATGTAGTTCAAGAACTTGACGAGGAACTTTCCAACGCGAGAGTTCCCTGTAACATTACGATTCTGGGAAGTGACATTTTGGAAACGCATTCATTTTCAAAACGGGGTCAAAGATGCTGGTCACAAACCACCACTGATTTTTGTTTGGACCTAATGACGATCACGTGATCAAGGCATGTCTCGACTTGTTCTGGGTTGTACAGTTCTGCCATACGGAGGATGGGTACTAGTATTTCAAATAAATTAATTAATTAATTTTAATTAATTACTTGTAAAATGGCGGTGTTTTTAGACGGCGCAAGGGAGCAAACGAGGCGGTGGGGACGTCACGGGGAGAAAAAAACCCTCACATTACCCTCAAAAAAAACCTCTAAGCCATATAATAATAATAACCATAATCTATAGGTGTTGTACCATGTTAATAGGATCAGTCTAGCATCTGTACCACCCTAGGGTCGAGTGTTTATTGTCCCGTGTATCTCCGCAAGAAAACAACAAATAAAATGGCGGCTCCAGGATGGTGCGGGGACGCCCTTTCCATATCACGGCGTCGACCGTAGCGCCATCTGCACACATTGACGCAAGGGAGACAACTCGTGTGGGCCAAGGATATGGAAATAGCCGTGTTGGAGCTAGGGGAGTGACTACTGGTCCAATGGGGTCGAGTGAGGTATCAATGTGAAGCTTAGGTGAGGGGGCATGTAATGGGCTGGGTGTGGGTTGAACTAGCGTCATTCTGCGCATGCGCGGTGGCCGAAGGGTATGAAAATAGCCGTTTTGGAGCTAGCGAAGCCAATAATGGTCCAATGGGGTCGAGTGAGGTATCAAAGTGAAGCTTATGTGAAGGGGCATCTGACTGGACTAGCGGCTTGGGCGTTGTCACCAATCCGCGCATGCGCGGTGGCCGAAGGGTATGGAAATAGCCGTGTTGGGAGCTAGCGAAGCCAATAATGGTGCAATGGGATCGAGTGAGGTATCAAAGTGAAGCTTAGGTGAAGGGGCATCTGACTGGACTAGCGGCTTGGGCGTTGTCACCATTCTGCGCATGCGCGGTGGCCCAAGGGTATGGAAATAGCCGTGTTGGGAGCTAGGGGAGTTGCTACTGGTCCAGTGGGGTCGAGTGAGGTATCAAAGTGAAGCTTAGGTGAAGGGGCATCTGACTGGACTAGCGGATTTGAAATAGCGTCATTCTGCGCATGCACGGTGGCCCAAGGGTATGGAAATAGCCGTGTTGGGAGCTAGCGAAGCCAATAATGGTGCAATGGGGTCGTATGAGGTATCAAAGTGAAGCTTATGTGAAGGGGCATCTAATGGGCTGGGTGTTGGGTTGAACTATCGGCATTTTGCGCATGCGCGGTGGCCGAAGGGTATGAAAATAGCCTTTTTGGAGCTAGGGGAGCCCCTAATGATCCAATGGAGTCGAGTGAGGTATCAAAGTGAAGCTTAGGTGAAGGGGCATCTAATGGGCTGGGTGTGGGGTTGACATATCGGCCTTCTGCGCATGCGCGGTGGCCGAAGGGTATGGAAATAGACGTTTTGGGAGCTAGGGGAGCCACTAATGGGCCGATGGAGTTCTATGAGGTATCCATGTGAAGCCTAGGTGAAGGGGTATTTGCTGGCTGGGTGGGTGCATGTAAAATTTTTCCTGAAAAAAAAAAAAAATACGGAACACGGACTTTATCGAAAAACCTGGGAAAATGCCTATATGGGGTATGAGGGGTATATAGGTCGCCGGGCTTAACGGGGCTTGTCTATCAATAGAGTTATCTCCCCCTAGTTCCAGGGTGGGTGTATGTAAAAATTTTCCTGAAAAAATACGGAATACGGACTTTATCCTAAATTACGGGAAAATGCCTATATGGGGTATGGGGGGTATAGCACCATCCTGGGAAACCTACTTCTCCACATTTGCGGTATAGGTTGTGGGGTCTCGTTTTCTTAATCTCGTCAAGACAAACATGATAAGAAGTGTCCCGGAGCGAAACGGGGTTCGTCCGTGTTCAATAGTCTGCGCATGCGCAGTCTAGCCGTAGTATAGAAAACAGGCATTTTGGGTGCTATGTAGGGGTGTGTTTGGGTTAGAGATGAGCTAATCACGGTTCGAATGGGTCGTGTGAGGTGTCAAAGTGAAGCTTGTGTGGGGTAGAGTCAGAATGGTGTGTTTTTGAATGCATGTCGCGTCAATCTGCGCATGCACAGTTGGTTGTAGTAAGTAAAGTGGCCATTTTGGGGCAGTACATGAAGGTATTTGGGGTAGAGATGGACTATTCACGGTCCGAATGGGTCGTGGAAGGTGTCAAAGTGAAGCTTGTGCGGGTTAGAGTCAGAATGATGTGCTTTTAAGTGCAAACCGCGTCAATCTGCGCATGCGCAGTTGGTTGTAGTAAGTAAAGTGGCCATTTTGGGGCAGTGAAGGAAGGTATTTGGGGTCGAGATGGGCTATTCACGGTTCGAATGCGTCCTGGAAGGTGTCATCTTGTAGTTCTCGGGGTGTACATTCCGATTTGAGGGATGTTCGCGTCATCTGTGACGTCATCGGTGACGTCATCGGTACGAGTAGTAGCGAAAGTGGCCATTTTCGGGCAGTACATGAAGGTATTTGGGGTCGAGATGGGCTATTCACGGTTCGAATGCGTCCTAGAAGGTGTCATCTTGTAGTTCTCGGGGTGTACATTCCGATTTGAGGGATGTTCGCGTCATCTGTGACGTCATCGGTGACGTCATCGGTACGAGTAGTAGCGAAAGTGGACATTTTCGGGCAGTACATGAAAGTATTTGGGGTCGAGATGGGCTATTCACGGTTCGAATGCGTCCTGGAAGGTGTCATCTTGTAGTTCTCGGGGTGTACATTCCGATTTGAGGGATGTTCGCGTCATCTGTGACGTCATCGTGACGTCATCGGTACGAGTAGTAGCGAAAGTGGACATTTTCGGGCAGTACATGAAGGTATTTGGGGTCGAGATGGGCTATTCACGGTTCGAATGCGTCCTGGAAGGTGTCATCTTGTAGTTCTCGGGGTGTACATTCCGATTTGAGGGATGTTCGCGTCATCTGTGACGTCATCGGTGACGTCATCGGTACGAGTAGTAGCGAAAGTGGCCATTTTCGGGCAGTACATGAAGGTATTTGGGGTCGAGATGGGCTATTCACGGTTCGAATGCGTCCTGGAAGGTGTTATCTTGTAGTTCTCGGGGTGTACATTCCGATTTGAGGGATGTTCGCGTCATCTGTGACGTCATCGGTGACGTCATCGGTACGAGTAGTAGCGAAAGGGGCATTTTCGGGCAGTACATGAAGGTATTTGGGGTCGAGATGGGCTATTCACGGTTCGAATGCGTCCTGGAAGGTGTCATCTTGTAGTTCTCGGGGTGTACATTCCGATTTGAGGGATGTCCGCGTCATCTGTGACGTCATCGGTGACGTCATCGGTACGAGTAGTAGCGAAAGTGGACATTTTCGGGCAGTACATGAAGGTATTTGGGATCGAGATGGGCTATTCACGGTTCGAATGCGTCCTCGAAGGTGTCATCTTGTAGTTCTCGGGGTGTACATTCCGATTTGAGGGATGTTCGCGTCATCTGTGACGTCATCGGTGACGTCATCGGTACGAGTAGTAGCGAAAGTGGCCATTTTCGGGCAGTACATGAAGGTATTTGGGGTCGAGATGGTGCGGTAGGAATATCATTCTGCGCATGCGCAGACGCAATGCGGAGCTCTCGTCCAATCAGAAGCGAGTATTTCAAATCCGTCACAGAGCTCTCAGCCAATCAGAAGCGAGTATTTTGACCTGGTGCATTATGGGCCATATCCAAGATGGCGGCACGTATGTTCAAGATGGCGGCACATCCGGTGTCGAAAACTGGCCATTTCGTCGGGATGTGGTCACCTAGTGTCGAAAACTGGTCCTTGTATGGGTCCTGCTAGACGTTTTGACGCCATGATATAGACCGGAGAGAGACAGAGAAAACAACAACAACAAGGATGACACATGAGGGAACAACAACAACAACAAGTTTTTTTTTCATATAGTTTATTTTCCCCTCCATCATAACATACCCACGCTGGGGGAGCCGCGTTGGGTATGTTTACAATTCAAGAAAGACTCTTGTCCAATCAGAGACCGCCATTTGCATCTGTCCTGTTCCTGTCCGTTAGATGTATTCTTGTCCAATCAGAAGTCGCCATTTCAGAGAGTTCCTTCTTCGGTCATGTTCATTCTGAACCGTTTATTCTAATCATCGTCGGCCAGGCCTGGATACCGTTGAGGCCACATATCCTCAGATAGTTGTTTGTGCATTCTGAGTATCTATCAGTGCATGGGTGAATACTTTCATCCGATGGGGATGGTGGTCAGCTTAATCACGAAGAACGTAACATTGGTCACCCTCTCCACTTGCCATTTTGTGTTTTGTCGTTGTTGTCGTATCCATTCCAAACTATCCACGCTGTCCAGTTCCTTCAGCATCGTCTCCAGTGACGCACGATGGATAATGGTGAAAGGCTGGTCAAACACCCGGGTATTATTGCTGGGATAAAAGTAACGGAGCTGGTCTGTCTCTTTATGGCGAAGAATGTATCCAAAAGTGAGATTTAACTTGAAGGCTGTATCTTGGTCGTTGAAGATGGCTTCCACGTAGCTACGTAGACGGATGTTTTCTTCCAACCGGAAATTATATAAGTCCAATATCGGGCGATGCCGATGAAAACAGTGTCGGATCATGTACCAATGGCGTCGATACATCTCACGCACTGGATGATTTTCGGGTAAGAGATCGCTGGAAACATCCACCGCATCTTCAAGAAAAAGGTTCAATGTTGTCAGGCGTATGACTCGAAACCGTAACGGTGGGGTCCGGCTGGAAATCCAGGCTCTTCTGAACTGTGGGTACAGGCGGGCTCTCCGTCATCGCATCACCCGCGGCGTTCGTCTCCCCGGGCTTATCTTCACTGGGCCTGACCTTTTGCGGCTCCTCTTCAGTAGGAAGTTGTCGCCCAAATCGTAGAGACGGGACATGAATCAAACGTTGGTGCCGTCTTAACTGACTGCGTCGTTTGAAGGGTTGACCACATTCATAACATTGTTCCGTCGCACCCTTGTGGAGTGAGCGTTCGTGGCGCAGTAAAGCATCTTCCCGATTAAATGACCGTGCGCAGGTTATACAAGAATATAGTGTACCAGTGTGGATGGAGGACTCGTGTCGTCGCAAGTCTTCTGGGCGAGTAAATGACTTCTGGCAAGTTGTGCAAGTGAACATCTTGGTGGTGGACAGAGTGTCTGATGAAACGGCAAGGCCGCTTCCGTTTTATAGCACGCTAGCTGTTGATCTATTTTAGCACACTCAGTTCAACTACCTACCGGATGTAGGCTGTTTTTAATCGTCATCGGGCAGGCCAGGATACCGTTGAGGAAACATATCCTCAGATAATTGTTTACGCATTCTGAGTATCTTTCAGTGCATGGGTGAATACTTTCAGCCGATTGGGGTGGTGGGTCAGTTTAACCACGAAGAACGTAACATTGGTGGCCCTCTCCACTATCCATTTGGTGTTGGGACGCTGTTCATAGGCCCATTCCAAGGGATCCACAGTGTCCAGTTGGGCCAGCATCGTCTCAAGCGACGCCCGATTGGTGATTGTGAAAGGATGGTCGTACACTGGGTTGATGGCACTGGAATAGAAATAGCACAATTCGCGCGTCATCTTATGGCATAAGATGTAGCCAAATGCTACATTTAATGTGAAGGACGTAGGTTGATCATTGAAGATGGCTTCCACGTAGCTGCGTAGACGGACGAGGTCGGTCAGTCGGAAATTGTACAAGTCCAATATAGGGCGATGACGGTGGAAGCAGTGTCGGATCATGGGCCAATGGCGTCGATATATCTCACTCACTGGATGATCTTCGGATAAGAGATCGCTGGGAACATCCACCGCATCTTCCAGAAAATGTTCGTTGTTGTCAGACGTATGACTGAAAACAGTAATGCTAGGAACCGGCTGGATATCTAGGCTCTTCTGAGCTGTGGGTATAGGCGGGCTCTCCGCGATCGCATCACCAGTGGCATTCTTCTCCCCGGGTTCATCTTCAGTGGATCTGTCCCTCCTGGGTGCCTCTTTAGTGGAAAGTTGTCCCTCATGCCGTGGTGACGGACCATGAATCTAACGCTCATGCCGTTTTAACTGACTGGGTCGTCTGAAGAGTTGACCACATTCTTCGCATGGACGCTTGGGTGGCCCATGAATTGAACGTTCATGGCGCTGTAAATGATCTGGGCGCTGAAACGACAGTGTAGGCCTACATATCGTACAGCTATACCGGGCAGTTCCATCGTGCTTGGTAGCCTCATAGCGGCGCAAGTCGTGCCGGCGAGTGAACGATTTCGAGCACGTAGTACAAGTGAACATCTTGGTGGTTGAGAGAGTGTCTGATGAAACGGTCAGGCCGTTTCCTTTTTATAGCAAGCTAGCTGTTGATCTATTTTTAGCACCATCAGTTCAACTTGGACGTCAGCGGCAAGGACCCGGATGTAGGCGCGGACGTCATTGACAAGAGCTCGGATGTACAAGAACCCGGATGTACCCGGATGTGAATGCGTCTGATGCGTGTGTGTGTGTGTGTGTGTGTGTGTGTGTGCGTCTGTGTGTCTGTGTGCGTGTGTGCATGAGCCGAGTTCTAAGAGCCCCGGAGAGAGAACAACAACAACAACAACAAGGATGACACATGAGAGAGGACCAATACATATGGACACATGTTCATTCCTATATTTAAAGACTCTACCACCACCAACGCCACCAACACCACCACCAACGCCACCAACGCCACCACCAACGCCACCAACGTCACCACCAACGCCACCAACGCCACCACCGGGCGTTGACGGGCGTCAACGCCCGGTGGTGGTGGTGGTGGTAACCCCGGTGTGGCAGAGCTCCGAGAGCTCCACGCCCGGTGGTGGTGGTGGGAACTCCCGTGTGGCAGAGCTCTTGGATCGCAGCTCTTGGAGCTCAACGCCTGTGGAGCTCAGATCTCGGAAGTGACATTTGCATACGACCCATGTGAGGTCACTTCCGCTTCCGTTCACGTTCAGGTGGCAACCTTTACACTGCGCGCGCCGGGGTCAAAG
>JAVTVY010002378.1:0-33224 GCA_036873755.1 Hanleya hanleyi
CTATCCTCCTAAGCACGGACACTGCGACAGAGACGATACAGTTGTAAAACACTGTCGAGTCGAAGCAAACCACTCAGGACATGGACTCCACTTCCCCTCAAGGAATGGACGAAGATACCACACAAGGCATGGACAGATAACAGCCCTTAAGGACGGACAATAACCTATCCTCCTAAGCACGGACACTACGACAGAGACGATACAGTTGTAAAACACTGTCGAGTCGAAGCAAACCACTCAGGACATGGACTCCTCTTCCCCTCAAGGAATGGACAAAGATACCACACAAGGCAAGGACAGATAACAACCCTTAAGGATGGACAATAACCTATCCTCCTAAGCACGGACACTGCGACAGAGACGATACAGTTGTAAAACACTGTCGAGTCGAAGCAAACCACTCAGGACATGGACTCCTCTTCCCCTCAAGGAATGGACAAAGATACCACACAAGGCATGGACAGATAACAACCCTTAAGGACGGACAATAACCTATCCTCCTAAGGACGGACACTACGACAGAGACAATACAGTTGTAAAATACTGTCGAGTCGAAGTAAACCACTCAGGACATGGACTCCACTTCCCCTCAAGGAATGGACAAAGATACCACACAAGGCATGGACAGATAACAACCCTGAAGGACGGACAATAACCTATCCTCCTAAGGACGGACACTACGACAGAGACAATACAGTTGTAAAACACTGTGGAGTCGAAGCAAACCACTCAGGACATGGACTCCACTTCCCCTCAAGGAATGGACAAAGATACCACACAAGGCATGGACAGATAACAACCCTTAAGGACGGACAATAACCTATCCTCCTAAGGACGGACGCTACGACAGGGACAATACAGTTGTAAAACACTGTCAAGTCGAAGCAAACCACTCAGGACATGGACACCACTTCCACTCAAGGAATGGACAAAGATACCACACAAGGCATGGACAGATAACAACCCTTAAGAACGGACAATAACCTATCCTCCTAAGGACGGACACTACGACAGAGACAATACAGTTGTAAAACACTGTCGAGTCGAAGTAAACCACTCAGGACATGGACTCCACTTCCCCTCAAGGAATGGACAAAGATACCACACAAGGCATGGACAGATAACAACGCTTAAGGACGGACAATAACCTATCCTCCTAAGGACGGACACTACGACAGAGACAATACAGTTGTAAAACACTGTCGAGTCGAAGTAAACCACTCAGGACATGGACTCCACTTCCCCTCAAGGAATGGACAAAGATACCATACAAGGCATGGACAGATAACAACCCTTAAGGACGGACAATAACCTATCCTCCTAAGGACGGACACTACGACAGAGACAATACAGTTGTAAAACACTGTCGAGCCGAGGCAAACCACTCAGGACATGGACTCCTCTTCCCCTCAAGGAATGGACAAAGATACCACACAAGGCATGGACAGATAGCAACCCTTAAGGACGGACAATAACCTATCCTCCTAAGGACGGACACTACGACAGAGACAATACAGTTGTAAAACACTGTGGAGTCGAAGCAAACCACTCAGGACATGGACTCCACTTCCCCTCAAGGAATGGACAAAGATACCACACAAGGCATGGACAGATAACAACCCTTAAGGACGGACAATAACCTATCCTCCTAAGGACGGACACTACGACAGAGACAATACAGTTGTAAAACACTGTGGAGTCTAAGCAATCCACTCAGGACATGGACTCCACTTCCCCTCAAGGAATGGACAAAGATACCACGTAACGCATGAACACAGAATAACCATTAATGACGGACAATAACCACTACACCGAGACAACACCGTAGAAAAACAATGCCATGTCAAAGCAATCGACTCAAGAAATTGACTACACTTCCTGTCCAGCATTGTCAAGGAATTAACAAAGATTTCACGCATGACAACCCTTCAAGCAGACAGTGTTACATGTATAAATTAATATCAGAATTATAACCGCTAGAAATACAAACTATTGCTTGAATCAAGTTGGCTAGCTTGGGACGTCATAGTTAGAGCAGAGATAATAAATTGTAACACTTGGACGGGACACAACTGGGCCATATACTTCACAAATCAGATTTTACGGTCTAGCAAACAGAGCTGGTCAGGATAGAGTAACAGTACATGTTATGACAACAAAGTTGCAACAACAACGCATCCTCTTCAGCTGCATGTTCAGTGTTTTTCGATTGGATGGATACCATAATACCTGCTTTAAATGTTGTAATTACCTGTAAATTAAGCTGACAGACTTGCCGATTCATCAGCATCCACTCCAAGATGACGATAGTATGGAACATTCATAGATCTGTCCGTTTCTTTCTGAAGCCACCAAGTTTTACTTTGGTGTTGTCTCTGTGTCTAGTGTCCATCCTTAGGAGGATAGGTTATTGTCCGTTCTTAGGGGTTGTAGCCTCGTTCTGGATGTTTTGGCGCCAGCATACAGGAAGCAAGCCCCAGAGAGTCGCCTCCCTTGAATTGATCAGTCCGAACGAGTCCAAAACAACGGACAAAAATACGGACTCGAAACAGTGTCCATAGCTTATGTGGTGAAAATTAATGGACGGCTTAAAATGCTCGTAAGACCATTTTAAACGCATTGGAATAAAAATTCTTAAGTGGATATCCACTTAAGGTAAAAAAAACCGCTTAGGGTCATATTGGACATACATTTCTCCACTTAAGGTACCGTTTGTAAGAACGGACGGACGGACGACGGACGGAAAGCTATTTGAACAGCCCACCGGGCTAAAAAGCGTTGAAAATGTACCGCAGAATAAAAATAATGACGCGTGCTATTCCGTAAATGTGAAAGGATTGTTTTTTTAAATCCGCTAGGATTCAAACCTAGCATCTCCTAGAAGATAGCATATGCAGGACTTTGTTTAATACCCACAAACAACATCGGAATAGCACATGTGCAATGTGTCAATTATTTGAAAAATTTTGATTTGCCAAACTACATGAAAGGTTCATGGACAGAGCGACATGTTTGCAGAAGTTTTATTGATGGTTTTCCAGTCCGACGCAGGCAGAGAAACATGAATTTGCAGAAAAAAGCAAACCTGCATTTCACATAATACAAGTACATGAGTTTTGATTCTACGGACTACGTGAAAGTCTTATGGGCTACGGGAGATGTTGGCGGAAGTTTTTCAATGCATTTACAGTCCCAATCAAGCATGAAAATATGAATTTGACCCAAAAGTAAATATGAATCTTGCATGAATATAGTACATGTTGTTTGCATTGAATTTTCATACAATTTGGGCTTTACAGACTAAGAGATATGTTTGCTATCTACATTATATGTCAGTGGAAGTTTGCGGATACTTTTCCAGGACCAAACATGCAGAAAATTATTAACTTGAACCAAACTAAAAGCATGCATTTTACGCATTATACATGTAAAGGGCCACGCCCCCTTTGTTCGCTTACTGATTTGACGAATAATAGGCTATAGTTCGCCCGACGGAGACTGATGTGTGTTAGAAGACATGTCATAGAATATGTTCGCATACATTTGGAGTAATGAAAACAGTCTTGGAAACAAGAAATGACTGAAAATGGCAACAACAACAACGCCTATGTTATTCTAGTATGGGTGGATTTTTTTCGTGTTTTGATCACGGATAGAGATTGATGTCTGTCATAGGACATGTCGGAGAAGATTTTTAGCATTACTGTGAAGTGCGCGGAGAGACAGAGAAATAAGAAATAAAACAAAATGCAACGACGAAAAAAAAAACACATTATGAAAACACCAGTTTTCGAGTGCTGAGTTGTCGACCAGTAATTGTAAAGTTTGGTAAAAGTTTGGTAATAAATTTGACTTACGGTTGAATATAAAAAAAGCAGTCACCAGGGTGTAAAAATATATAACTATGAATAAATACAGCACAGGGGCTTGTAGCTGATCGGTTATTAATTATGATAGGAGGAGAGTATATATAAATATTAATATCATAATTAATAACCGACCAGCTACAAGCCCCTGTGAAATACAGCTCTCTCTGCTCAGCAAGGAGACCAGGACCATGCATTCTCGAACATAGTGGCTGACATCATCGAACGTCCTTGGTGACCTTCTCCACCGTAAATAAAAGTTCGCACCGCGACGTCACCGAAGAATTTTTCCTTGGCGGAGTCAGGTGTTCGGCACGTGAGCTGACTCACACAGACACATAGGGGCTCCATGCAAAGAATTTTTTCTTCACGGATCCAATATGCATTCCATACATATCCCCCACGTCCAACATGTTGAAAGTCAATACATGCATTCCATACATATCCCCACCCCTAAAGATTGCCGGAGAATTTTCCCCGGCTCCCGGCGTATTTTGGACTACTAAACCGCGGAAGCTTTTTCCCCCGCATCACCGCCAGACCAGGTGTTCTTGCGTGCGGCCGGATAACCCGCGCAGGCGTGCGACCGGATAAACCGCGCAGGCGTGCGGCCGGATAACCCGCGCAGGCACAGTACATGCCTATCATTCAATCAAAAGACTCGGATGTGAACAATGATGTAACACCGACACCAGAACTAGGTCAGACATACCCAGGTCACGCACGATTCACGCATACCGAAAGTGACGTCATACACAACTCCTGCGCACACAGACCTGCGCATGTGCCGAAACTAAAGTGACCTTGACCACCACGTGACCGCCACGTGATCTCCACAAAAGTAGGTCAAGTTAACTCAATATTAGGGTTATATATGAAACCGGAAGTGACGTTGCGGCCACGTGATCGGCCTCGAAAGTAGGTCTAGTTGACTGAATATCAGTTTACCATACTACTCACAACATCAAGATTTCGTGTTAAGCCAGAGGCGAAAGCAGACAGCATTCCGTTAACTTTCGTCGTGTATTTGATACAGCGAGAAGAGAGACGTTGACCAAGATGTCCAATGAAAGTGAACTTGGAATGTTGTCATGTGATCGCATACCGCGGTGACGGTCTCATAAAACAAGTGATCTAACTGGTCAAACAATCATGCGTGCTTTTCTTGTTGATTGGCTGTAGTTTACAGTGTATCGTCTCCATGCATCGGTAACAGTACGGTAATTGAACCAGAAGATATTTTTTTGCCATTCACAATAGAGTCCAGTCGAATCTTCAAGGGACTACCTCAAATTATATTATATATATATATATATATTTTTTCATGTACAGGGCTGGTTCCACAAGAGTTGCTAGCACGAGTATATATTATGTCATGGCAAAGGGGCAATCACTGGCTTGGCACAAACTACGCGCCGACAACATTCACGTCTGGCATTCGGGTGGATTTCTCAAAGTAAGTCCGTTATCAAACGATAACATAATTGAAACTATGGACAACGTCATTACGACGATATCTCTAAGGAAAACCATGATAACGGTAAATACAGGATTAAATTATGATATACCAAATGTTAACTACCGTACTTAGCTAACTAGATAATCTGATAATACAAGTCAAAATAAACATTATTTCCATCTGGGACGAATATTAAAGGGATATGAATCATACCCCGACAATCAGTGACGAGGCGTACTAATTAACCAATCACTAATCACTCATTAACATATTAATTAGCGAGACAAACTGTAGTTCAAAGAGAGGAGATATCCATATACTCGTCCCAGTTTCCATGAAACATGTTCTGTCAAAATCAATCGAGCATGATCACAGAAGAATGGTCTGGCTGGACCAATCGAGTAGTACCATAGGAGCATGTTCTGGGCAGACAAATCGAGTAGGGCCATTCAACAATACACATAAACATTCCTTGTCAAACCAGTGTTTCGGATGTTCAAATCAAGTGAGACCCTTATACACTGGGGTCTTACACTCATGGCAAGTACGGTACCGTTTACGACATTCCGAGTTCATTCATTAATTATAGTAGAATACTTCATAAACTTTATTAACAACAGTGCCTGGTCATTCGATTCAATCAATCATTTCCACGAAAAAGCGGACATAGCTAAAAACAGCCCTTTTCCCCATAAAGTTCACTCCACATTCTTTCGTAGACCATATATTAGCATGCTGTTTTCTCTGTTCGCTTCCTATGATCTCCCGGGACACGTCAATAACAGAGATGATGTGTTTTAATCGCGAAATATTTTTGCCGCAATTTTTGAATCTGAAGAACTCAGGAAATTCGAAATTGCCAAGGAAAAAAAGTTGCATTTTACTGAAAACTATACTATTTTGAAACATCTGTAGAAAAGATATGCATGTGACGGGAACTGTATACCTTGGTAAAAATAATATTGGTAAAAATAATATTATTTAAGACAAATGAATCTCGAACATTCCCCGTCCAAGCATGCTTCATTTTTCGTAGAAACCCCTTAAAAAGTCGAAAAATGGTAAAATTCGGCTCAATTCTCGGAAAAAATCAGTCAGAGCGATTTCAGTTAAATTTCTTTTCCATGTTCCCAGGTCCGGTATCAACTTGAGAAGGCGGAAAAAGTTGGGTTCAACCTACCCGGCTTTTCTGTCAGATTTTCTCTCCTTAAATGAGTCAAGATTTTTAGACACATTCGAGGGGCATAACTGAGGCAGGACAAAATTTACTCCATGACCCCAATCACCGTGTAGACTAGCCACAACTGTTCTTATCAATAGTACTTTCGGATGATAGTCACACATGGCGTTCATTGATCTCCGTGTGCTATAACCCGTACCGTATAAAAGTTCATTTTGATGCTCCTTACCTGTTATTTTCGGGAAGCTAATTCCTTCTTTTCCACGCTTGTCGCTTTTATTAAAGTTTCCGGCGCTGGTGATCAGCTGTACAAGAGCCGTTTTCACATCGACCCTGACTTTCCCCATGTTACGGTAGACGCCATATTGCGTGTATTTGGGCCACTACGCATGCGCAGTTACACAATATGGCGTCTACCGTAACATGGAGAAAGTCAGGGTCGATGTGAAAACGGCTCTTGTACAGCTGATCACCAGCGCCGGAAACTTTAATAAAAGCGACAAACGTGGAAAAGAGGGAATCAGCTTCCCGAAAATAACAGGTAAGGAGCATCAAAATGAACTTGATAATGCTGAACAGGATGGTATTATAGAAATAAGCTATTAAGAAGACCAGAATAATTATGATGTAGCAGAATACGGACGGTCGATCGTATTATGAAATTAGACGGGCCCATTGCAACGAAACCGTCCATCACCTTACCGGCCCGACGAATGTTTCATGTTGACACCTTCCCCGGTATCTTAGGCCCAATATTGGCCTGCCTAGACCTACTCGACGGCCTATCCAATCAGCTTTTCCGCCTTTTTTTCCGAAAAACTAGTTTTACATCCACTCCGGCCCGTTCCGTGACTTCTCTATTCTCCATGTTGCCCTGGCAACCCCATCACCTAAAACGACCTTTGACCCCGTCGTGACCTTTGAACGCTGCATTTCACGCCGCCGCGGAATTTTTTGAATGAAATGTTGAATTAAGTTCAAGTTTTTATTTCAAATTCTAATATAAGTTATCAATTTTCAAACTTAAATATCAAATTCAAACTCAAATTCAAACTGAAATTTCAAACTCCAATATCAATTTGAATTTATAATTTCAATTTGAAATTGAACTCAAAATAGTTCTGATTCTAGATCAAAAATATTTTTTTAATTTCAATTTCAAGTTGACCTGAAAAGTTTATATGGATGGGATAATGGGGTTCTCCCCCAAAGTAGTCTGAAATCGATCCCAACATGGAGTAGGATTTCATTTAGCTTGATATATTGTGCAGCAGACCCTATCATAATAGTGTCGTCTCCTTTTCATAATACATTCCTTTCATACTGAAATTAACGTCATGCAACTTGAACTACATGTACTTAGTGACCTGGACATATAACTGGACGTCCCTAGTTTAAATAGTCGGACCAGATTAAATACTCCCATTGTTCTCCTAAGACAGGGTCGTTTTGTACACCGGGAACATTTCCGCCTCACACGTTCAGTGTATATATCTAAATGAGCAGTCCAACAGCACACGGAATCCTCAGTCAGATGCCAGTTTGACTAAACGTAGCATGCGATGTATTGGAGAATGCTGGGAATCTAGCCTGCTAATTCATATTCGTGAAGATACTTTCAGCAGCGATTGTACGATTGGATAGTCCCAAGGAATCCCAAAACTCCGTTCGTGAGTACACGTAAGTTCAGTACCCGGACTTGCTGACTTACGGGCGTAAATGAGTTGCTTTCAACCAAAATTAGCGTTTCGTGAACCTAATAAATCCTGGGGGAGATGTTCAGAAATAAATCAAATTAATGCCTCATAATTAATTTGTATTATTGAACTTTGAGCATAAAGTAATATATGTTTTTAGTTGACCATGGAGTTAAAGTTGGATTCACATGTATAATGCAAGGGAGGTAACATATGCTATTACATATGTAGTTTGTTGGATTATGTCCCTTTGACCACTTGTGTACATAGATAGATAGATAGATAGATAGATAGATTAACCAATCAGGTAGGTGCCCACAAGAGGCGTACAATCATGATGTCCCACCCACCCCAATGATTGGCATGATTAAATTTTAACAACATGTTCATTTAACAGCAAAATACAGCATTATATACATGAGGAACTCCTCATAGGCCAATGAACTATGCGATGAACATTATACACTTATTAACTTGTGACGGAGTCAATATCATGAAACCTGGACCCGAGGTCAGACTTGGCCAAGCAGACCTGACCGAGGCCGCAGGCCTATCATTTAGATATATAACAAACTATTATACCTCTTAAATATTCAGGAGACCGAAACGTATGCTTACCATCGACGAACGGGAATATTTATCTCCAGCCTTCTTTCTCAACTCAGCAAGAGGAATTCGCCAAGTTGTTCTTTCGACGAAAGACTATCGAAATCAACATCTTTTGCTTGACAGAAGACCCGTAATGTTGATATAGACGCCTGTATAACATTTTTTGCGTTCTTACTGTCCCTATTTTGTAACAGTTCTTGTAGATTTTTATCCCACAAATCTACGAAGCGACCACCGTCAGCCATGTTGCAGGCAGACGGTACTTGTCATCCTCTCCCAGGGTGCTTTGCGCTACGCTGCATTTACCCCAACCTCCCCACAGCGCATGCTCCATTTCGCATGCTCCATTACCATCCCTGCCACCAGGCATCAGTACACAATTAATTCTGTTACTTGTTATGTATTAGCGTTAAAAATCGGCAAAAATCCAGAAAATTCACAATGCATAAATCCACCTGGCATGTCAATATTTACCTTGTGGGACATTACCAGTGGAAGTCTTGACAGATGTTGACCATGGAAATTTCAAATTACCGCCACTGACAGCTGATTGGTGCTACAGAATGTCATTCGATTTGTAAACAGGGAGCCTTCTCACCCTTCACTGATCATGTCTTCATCCACCATGCTTTTTTCAAAGTGGCCCAAATCAACACCAGGAAGTACAGTTTGAAGACTCATCTGCAAGTTGAAATATCAAATGTATCAGAAATGCTGAAAATCGCAGCTCATAAAATCCATAAAGATCTGCTCTCAAATTTCTAAACAATGTAGATCGTGGGCACCGACCCGGAAGTGATTAATTGTGTACTGATGCCTGTCAGAAATGGAACCATTGTTAAAATAAGGAATGCTCTCATCTGAACAAACCATACCCATCCCCAAACATTCTTGAGAAGGCACAGATAAAACTATGCACAGATAGAGATTTTACAGCCTATATACCAAGGGTACCCCCTTTATAATTTCCCTCAGTTTGCCCCATATGACTTAAGACTGAGGTACAAGTAAAAAGTACAATATCTCACTAACCTGTACATATTTTTCCATCTGGTAAAAAGCACCAAGTCGACAATCCTTCTGCCTATAAAAGAAGTATAAAGCATTAACTAGATATGTTAAACACTATTTTTAATTATTTTTTTATTATTTTAATTCATTTTTTATGAAATTATTCAAATTAAAGTTTAAAAATAAAGAAAACTTAAATTCAAAATGTGTCAAAACATAATTTGTTTTCAACCTGCTCATTTAGGCTACATTTGGTAAAAATTTCCTTCATGGCAGTGGTTAACTTCTTCATGTAATCAGTGGGTCATCCCAGTAATCTATCAAATGGGATTTAAATTTGATGTTGATACAAAGATCAAAGACATGTTTAATCCTGTAATAAGTGACAGCAAGATACACAAATATGTACACAACACATACCAAAATATAACACAGAGGTGTTTATGGTATACACAACTCCCATATAGAGAATATATGTCAGTTCAATTGGATGGATCTACATCTCATCAAGATCTTGCTGGCAGTAATTAGAAAGATGCACATATTACTTGTAAACAGTTATTATTACTGAGGAAACTCCTAAATAACATTGAGGAATATATTCTGTGTCAGATTTCAAGTCCATGAATGCAATGTCTGCAAACAGGCAACACTTGTCAAAACACAACATAGAAGAAAAAAGGAATAAAATTCAATGACAACATATCTGATGGTCATTTGCTGATCTCTGCTACATTAACAACCATGAAAGATGAGGACAGCTGGAAGTTGCCTAACTTAAACTGTTAACTGTTTGGTGAAAGATTAAAGTGGCAACTTACAGTGAGAAAGGCCTATCTTCCAACAGAGTTGGAGGCATACCTCTGAGTCACACTGTGCGAAATTCCCAGAGTTGATGTGTGTGTGTGTGGGGGAGAGGGTTGTATGGGGCTTGCTAATATTTGGTGCCTGTAATCCATGTTTCTTGCTACCTACAAGATCTCTGATATGAATATGAAAGAGAATTACATACTTATAGTCCTGGAGATAGTGGAAATGGAATGAAGAGAAATTATTTGCTATGATGCAAATGTGACTGACAATAAACACACAACAATGAGAAACCCTCAACAGTCAGATTAACTGTTGACTCAGTTAATCAGATTTTATTTGTCTCATTAAAGTTACAAATGCAAAAGGCATTTGGAAATTCTTTGTGTGTGGAACAAACATCTGAGTTTTTACAGGTGATATGATTATTATTAATTTCATGTGGTTTTAGACTGATATAAAGTGAATTAATGCATAAATGATTTGAAGCATTGAAGATTTGAACTGAGGTCGAGATTTTGAAAAAAACATGTAATTGTATCTATGTGAATTTCCTTTCTTCCATTTACATTTTATTGTATCTTGAAAGTTAATTTGCTCATAATTACCAGCTGTGTTAAATGAACCTCGTCATATTTGGCATTGACTATTTGGCCCCAGTACTGACAAATCAGTCATTTTTTGCCTATATTTGCTCCAAAAGGTCTCAATTTTGTCGCAGAAATGGCATAACAATACAAGAGATGTTACCCAGCATTATCAGTATGATATTTATTTCAACCACATTTAGCAAGAAAAAAATAATTTTAATAATTAAAAAAATTATTAAAATTAATTAAAATTTTTATTTTATTTTATTAATAATTTAATAACATAAATTTGAAACAACCCTAATATTTGAACTTAGTTCAGGAGTCATCATGGAAAAATTGGGCTGATCCAGTAAAAACTGTAGCCACAGTGACGATTTAAAGTTCTCTGGTCAAATGTGAAAATGTCGTGTGACAGGCATCAGTACACAATTAATTCTGTTACTTGTTATGTATTAGCGTTAAAAATCGGCAAAAATCCAGAAAATTCACAATGCATAAATCCACCTGGCATGTCAATATTTACCTTGTGGGACATTACCAGTGGAAGTCTTGACAGATGCTGACCATGGAAATTTCAAATTACCGCCACTGACAGCTGATTGGTGCTACAGAATGTCATTCGATTTGTAAACAGGGAGCCTTCTCACCCTTCACTGATCATGTCTTCATCCACCATGCTTTTTTCAAAGTGGCCCAAATCAACACCAGGAAGTACAGTTTGAAGACTCATCTGCAAGTTGAAATATCAAATGTATGAGAAATGCTGAAAAATCGCAGCTCATAAAATCCATAAAGATCTGCTCTCAAATTTCTAAACAATGTAGATCGTGGGCACCGACCCGGAAGTGATTAATTGTGTACTGATGCCACCAATAGCGGAAGTTGACCTTTACTACGTTGCTATGACGTATAGGGGAAACCAAACAACGCACGGTTCAGTTTGAATCCGGCCGAACAACTCCTTTAGTGTTGCACATGAGCGAACTACTTTTCATATGCTCTGTCCAGATAAACAGGGAAAATATTCTCCAGATAATTCTCTAGGTCAACAGAGGTATTATGCAGACTTGAAAAGTAATCGAAATGTATGATGTCACTTCCGGCGATGTGCGCGAAGGCCCTGAATCCGGTCCAAAAATCTGACTGGTGGCTGGGGTGTTATTAGACCCCCAGCGAGGTGGTTGCATTTACCCCTGTAGGGGTCTCGCCATCTTTTGCAGGATTCCTGCAGAAACCAAGAACTGTTCTGTCTTACTGTTTTACTGATCGCAAAACGTATATTTATCTTGGAATATACTTAACGGATATTCAGTGTGTTACGAAACGACAGTGTCACAGTTTGAAGGCAGCTTTTTGACACATAACCTCAGAACTATATATGTTGCGGAAATATATATCGGTGAATCGCGGCTGATATTAATTCGCCCAGTTAGACGGTCGTCATGTTCGTTTACTGTGGCAACAGATGACCTTGGGTCAACTCCGGTAAAGTCCGTGAGACCCTTACAGCGCTACATGGAGAGGCGCGAAGCAGAACTTGGGTAGAGCCTGGTAGAGCTTGGGTACTTGTAAACAGTTAGATAATCACGTGATCACAATATTGACTCCGGATACATTGACACATAAACAGTTGGGTCAGTGATTGAAAAATATTGACTCGTGGCTGGATAAAGTTTGACCAATGAAATACCAGAAAACCCTCATGAATATTCAAGAGGTATAATAAATGCACTTTATGAACCAGTGGCTTGATCATTGGCAATAGTAATGTTGGAACGGAGGTCCATAGCCAGTTTTATATAGTTTGCAATCCCTAGGCTAATTTTAGCTGACCCACTGCTAAGTACATGTATATAACAAAACTGATCCGGAATAGACAACTTGGAAACGTTTTTACATTCACTTAGTACAATCGTAAACAGATCATTTCTTAAATCGTTATAATTTGGACAATACTTTAGAAAGTGCAACTCATCTTCAATGCCCGTACAACTTGAAGCACAGATGCTATCATTAATACATGTATTAGGGTATCGCCCACGCTGGCTATTAGTAATTGCTGAGTACTTATTCGGAATCTTGTTAGTTCCTTACAATAGCTTACATTTTTAACAAAGAGAAGATACAACTCCAGATGTTCTAAGATTCGCACCAGAAAATTGGTTATGAAAATTAATAGGATCATTGAGAGCATTAATGTTAGCACCTGAGAGACACACCCTTTTTCCCCCAATAAAGGCGGTATTTCAGCTCAAGCTGCTTAGAAAACCTTTTACCAAGACTGCGCACGCTAACGAAGAACCACCAAGTGACAGTTGTGGCAGATTTAAAGTTTTGAGTAAAGTTTCCGTATCAGCTGCCCAAGAATCCACAATTTTCTTAGATAAATCACATGACAAATTGAAGGCCTCGTTAAGTAAACTGTCATCATTTAAGTGTCACAGTAGTAGTACTATAACGGGATCTGGGCGCATATTGACCTACTTCCGACAGGGGCGCCACCAGTCTTGTGACGTCACTTCCGGTTCCGCTCACGTGACCGGAAGTGACCTTTGACGCAGGGGTGAAAGGCCACTTCCGGCCAAGTGACCGGAACCGGAGTGACGTCACAAGACTGGTGGCGCCCTCTGTCAGAAGTAGGTCAATATGCACCCAGATCCCGTTATACTACTACTGAGATACTAAGGCTACGTCCGAGAATCCACCATATTCTCGGGTCTGAATGTTAGATGTTGACTAATACTTTCCTGTAGAGTCATATGGTTGCTTTTTAGTCACCCGACGTCGTCAATAGTTCCCGCCTCTTGCATATCGCTCCAATCTACTGTACGTTTCTCTCGAGTAAAAATTCAATTTGCTCCCACGGTACAAGGTTATTATCAGTAATAAAATCTTCAAGCCTATTATTGAGCACACTATTAAATAGTTTACCAATACAACATGTGATAGTAATACCTCGAAAGTTATTCGGATCACGGGTACTACCTTTTTTATACAATTGAATAATATAACCCTCCGACCAAGATTCGGGATAAGAAGAAAAGCTAAAAACAAGGTTGAATAACTTGGTTAAGCCAGATAAAAGATAATCTTGACCACTTTTAATCATCTCGTTCAGAATATTATCTAATCCACAAGCCTTCTTGGCTTTCAAATTTCTTTTAGCCGTTTCAATTTCAGCACTTTTTATTTTGAGGTTCAAATTAGTGAAAGACGAGAAATTGACAGACGATATGTCACCAATATCGGCATTACCAGGGCCTTTGTCCTTGTTCAAATTGTCAAAATGCTTAAACCAGTCTTGAGCATCAATACATTGTCTCTTATCACTAGAAGAAACTGCACCGGTCATTTCATTTACTAATTTCCAGTACTCAGCTGGGCCATTGTCGTGCAAGTTACCCAGTTTCTCTAGTAACTGGTCTTTAAATTGACATCTCTTAAATTTCTTGGTTTTGCGGAAAACCTTAAGACACTTAAAATATGAGACCCGAATAATAGAATTATGTGGAAATTAACACATAAGTTTTGCATTTGAGTCAAGCTGTCTTTGTATGACATACATGTATAATGGTTTACGTTTTTTTACTTAATAATGATTGACATTAATGGTCTTAGTTCGCAAGGACTGTAGTAATAGTAAAAGGCTAAATTGGGTCCAATTTATGCAAATGAGATGACGTCATCGATGACGTCACAGAGCTCTCGTCCAATCAGAAGCCGTCAAAGGTCAAATCCAGGTCAAAGGTCAAAAGTAGTTCCGTTACTTCCGGAAGTGACCTTTGGGGCATGTATTCTTCCGCGGTCTGGCGGTGAGGCGGCCAGAAATTAGTCCGAGGGTGATGCGGTCCGGACAGAAAGAGTAGTCCCAGGGCCATACGTTGCTTTTCGCCTATGACGTCACTATGACGTCACATCCGGGTCAAAAGGTCACGTGACAGCCCGGAGTTATCTCCCTCAAGTTTTTGCCACCAGGGGCAACGAAGGGACCTGGCCATATATACCAGTCATCAAGGTCAATACGACCCAATTAGCTCTTTGTGGTTAACTACGGTATACAAAATCACCCAAACTCACAATGTTGTATGAAAAAAACACAGTTTATAACAGAGAACACAACATATATACAACAGTTATTTCCCCTTATTATAACAGTCCAGTGGAATATCCGCAGTGTCAGCTTTAGCGTTTATAGAACATATATACAACAGTTAGTTCCTCTTATTATAAACATTAGAAAGTCCAGTGGAATATTCGCAGTGTAAGTTCATATTTATCACTCTAAATGTCCAGATACGTTGTAGTCACACCATCGGAAAGCACTTTGCGCTTGGGGTAGAAGTACGTGAAGGCGTCCCGCTCCTGGGTATACGAGCGCATCTGGTTCTCGATGATACGGAAACCTTTATTGGTCCCACCGGCACTGGTCTGGCTCTGGAGTACATCAAGGTATAGGGTTTTGGTGATGTTGGGGTCGTGCCAATACGGTTTCTCGCTGTATGGAGAAACTGAGGGTTCCCCACTGGCCATTTAGGATGGACATAGTGCTGGCGACATTGTCGGGGACCCTGTTTGAGAATAACGTGCGATACATATTGACCCCTGCACATCGATATATTTTTAGCCCACATGCTCGTTGCCCTGGTGGCAAAAACTGGAACTAGGGGGAGATAACTCCAGGTTGTCCTGTGACCGAACATTATATTCCCGAACATTACGGGACATTCCCGGAGAATCAGGCTTCTCCCCGCGTAATTGAAGTATCGGGACTACTTTCTCTTCGCGGAGGCTTGTTCCCGGAACCAGAAGCGACCGCAACACCGCCGGACCGCATCACCGCGGAATAATACATGCCCCAGCGGCCCCCGGAAGTGGCGGAACTAATTGAAATAATACTCTAAATCCGCTTTATATACTACTGTCGGCGGGTTTATTAACTTGGGTTGAAACCAGAGGTGATGAATTTGGAAGTTGTTGGAGGCCGTTAATCTCACCTAGCTGTTTATCAGTGGCTGTTATAAGGCTGTCGATTTGGCTCTTCATATACCGTTCACCTTCCCGATATGCTGCTCTACCTGAGAGGCCAGTCTATTATTTTCGATGATTCACAAGTGTTAACTGCCTTCAACACTGTATATAATGTTTCGCATTTTTTGTGATTTTCCAGTTCATGTTTGAGTTGCAGGTTTTCTTCTTTGTGTTTTTTTGTGATTCAGCCTGCCATGGACATGTTTTTCTCTCTGAAACAGCACGGACTCTTTCAAAGTTGACATTTCCTGTTCTTGACTGTTTTCTGACTGTCCATTATCGTAACAAATTTGCCTTCGAATGTCTGTAGTGATACGTTGATTTCAGTTTTCACTTCCTGTACGGCAGATGATATGGCTGAGAGTAGCTTTTCCCCAAGTGGAATTTGTTCGTATTGTCCAAGTTGAGCTGCATGCTCTCTATCTTAGCAGTAAGGTATGAGAGCTCAGTTTTACATGATGCTCATCCATTAAGATCAGATGAGTTGTTTGAGCTGATCTGTCATCACAGCTCCCGAGCTAGCGTATCTAATTCCGCTTAAGCCGATGCAAGGGGCCGTGTGGATACCTCATAGTCTCCACATGAACAGCTGCAATAAAAGCGCGGCTGAGATACTAAGGCTACGTCCGAGATTCCTCCGTATTCTCGGGTCTGAATGTTGGGTGTCGGCGAATTCTTTCCTGTAGCGTCATATGGTTGCTTTTCAGTCGCCAGACGTCGTCAATTTTCCCCCACCTCTTGCATATCGCTCCAATTCTCAGATTGATTGACTGATTGATTGATTGATAGATAGATAGATAGATTACGAGTCTTTCAAATACTCAAAGCATTCGTATACATAGCTCGCTACATTGCTTACTACTGCTTGGATGATTGTGCTCATTATCCATCTGAATACGGAAATAGTATCATCAAATAGAGTTAATAAATATTGTCCGATACAGTTAGAGTTTATCTCTCTGAGGTTGAAATTTCGTGCATTGCATGAATCAGCGGTTGCATTTACAGCGGTATCCTGTCTCGCGCTACAGTCCTTGTCCCACGTTTGTAGTTCTACAGGAATCACAGCGCAGGACACACATGTGAATTTCATTATACAGGTACATGTCCTTCATTGTACAGATATTCAATCCAATTCAACTTATTGTACAAAGCACCTTTACAGGCAGAGTACAAGCAACAGAGCATGAATTACAAATCAATGAAATGTGCATATACATATATGGATATACTGTGGTGTATATAAGGTCTGTACTCGATGTTATAAGAAATAGATCATGTACGGTATTTTATGGTGTTCTATTTCGGCTATTTTGCGTCGTGCGTCGCGTCGCGTTATTATAATGTTAAGAGATAGAACGCGACGCGACTTCGCCCTTGTTAACCGCGACGTCGCCCTTCCCGTCGCGCGTCGCTTTTATCAACGCGACGCGATGGGTGACGTCGCCCGCGACCTCGCCCTTCCCCTCGCGCGTCGTGTTCTTATAATGTTAAGAGATATAACGCGACGCGACGTCGCCCTATTTAAAGAGAGAGAGATAGCCCTATAACTCTCAAAAAGAAAGAAAAAAAAGAAAATTATGAGGGATTTGAAGTTATTTTACTGTGAGAATTATGTTCTTTCTTCTCTTTCTAAAAATTGATTGAAGAATATTAGGGACCGTTCCAAATTTATCTTGAGGTGGGGGCCGGTGGAAATTCAGCTGATGACCCTAAGTTATGTGTGACCCCCCTCCTTTGGCTGGAAGGTTACCAGTGACCCCCCCTCACCTGATACCATATTTATCAATGACCCCCCCCTCCCCCCATCTCACCACAAACACACGCCCAATTCCAACGAATCCAGGTCATTTCCCCTCAGTGGACATTTCCTCCAGCGGACATTCCCCCCATGGGCATTTCCCCCGCGGTGGACATTTCCTTCAATGGACATTTCCCCCACCCTATACTTTTAGGTTATTTTGAACATAGTTTTTAAATAATTTGGCACATCATATATTATATAGCACATTTAAAAATAGACGGTGTTTTATTATTATAAAACTATTAAAATTATTATATTTTATAATATTATCCTCATCATGACATTAACTACCGTCAGTACAACTTGTCTTGTAGTACGCCACAATTTATTTCTTCAACTTTGGGGCAGCATAAATTATTGAATGGTTTGTTTCAGTCTCAAAATGCAGGCTATATTCATTTAGCTAGTCAATGTCCACAATGTCCAGGCTGCATGCACCTGGATGTGTTTAGATAAAGGATTTGCTAGATGCACTGTGTAGTAACTCAAATCTAGCTGGTATGAATAGGGGCCTAGATTTTAATACATCTTGAGAAGAGTAAATATGATTATAAAGCCATTTACCGGTCTCATGTCCTACTACGTACACTACAGGAGGTTTGTACAGAGATTAATGCTAACAGAACATAGGTCTATCTATGGTACTGTATGCTGTTTAGGCTTATGATAAACCATAGAGCCTACTGTTTTAGTAGGCTCCATGGATAAACAAAGCCGTATTCTGATACATGTGTTTCCTGATCTAAAGTCCAGCCTGGTTCTTCGACCTAAAAACATGAAATTCATACAGAAGCTCAAGAAATCCTAGCTGAATAGCTGTCCATTTATCATCATCATTTATCAAGTTAAGCCCGGCGCACACGAGAGATATCAGCTGAGCTAACGGCCTCAATTGCCTGTCAGCTCAGCGGCTAGCTCTCTTGTTGTTTCAGCGCACACGGTGAGCAAAAGTTTCAAGAAATTGATTTCAGTTCCCGCATAACGTCTTCTTCAAGTCCATTTTGAAGAGTCGAGCGTATGAATCGAGTGAAAATAACATGCGATTCATTGGCCTGTCCGGTAAAACTGCTGAGCTGTTGGCTTGTGTTCGCCGCACACGCTGAGGATTTGGCCTCGCGAGGCGAAATTATCAAACAAGTTTGATATTTTTCCCCCGGCCTCGCGAGGCCAAAAACTCACCAAAAACTGCCCGCACACGAGAGCTAGCCCCTGAGCTGACCGGCAATTGAGGCGGTCAGCTCAGCTGATAGCTCTCGTGTGCGCCGGGCTTAACTGATGACCCCCCCTCTACACACAGTCTAGTTACACATGATCCCCCCCCCCCTTCGTAGGGCTCGAAGTTATTGGTGACCCCCCCTCAAATTCCACCGGCCCCCCTCTCAGGATAAATTTTGAATGGTCCCTTAGTACTTCTGCACTCTTCGAATTATCCGGCATTTCTTAAATTGGTGCAGCTGGCCGATATGCTTCACTGACGTGCGCTGTGAGGCTGACCTGATTTCTACCAACGGCTTTCGGCATTATATCATATTATATAAGCACATGTACATGTACATATTATATAACAGCGAGGCCTAGATGTAAACTTAAAAATTCGGAGTGTATGAGAAGCAAGTATTTTCGGTATTCAGATTTCAGTAAATTAAGAGATGCCTCGTGCTAGGCCAATACCCACTAGTCGAGGTTGCTTGAAGCGGGTGTACCCCGGTGAAGTTTCTGAGAGTGCCAGCGCGGCTTCACGAACGGTGCTTCCAGGAAAAATGGCCAAAAAGAGGAGTGGTATCGGTAAAAGTAAACCGAAGGCAACGCCGACGGAACGATCTGTTCCTAGCACAGAGAGGGATGAACCTGTCGGCCATCTGGAGGGACAAACTGCGGCCAGTGGAACCACTGGAGGTAGTATGCCTGGCGTCAATTGTGTTGATTCCATCGCCCGAAATTTGACTGGTAATGTGTCGCAGTTTTTACAAGGGGACACCGGGCAGTTTGATAACTACGGTCGAATGTTAAGGGGGTGATATAAGTTCAACTACCTTTTTTTCATAGAATCACAGGTGATCTGATCACTAAATAGGCCCGTAGGCTGGGGGGGGTTCGGGGGGTGCGTACGCACCCCCCGCAGAGCAGACCGAGTTCCGCTGCCGGGGGAAAAAAAATTCAGAGTGCACGGAAGGACCTTCATGCGGGCATCCATGGGCCAGGAGCGATTGACCTCCCTGGCATTGCTACACATTCAGTAGGAGAGGGTGGGGGCAGTTTCAACAAAAGTTGGGTGACTTTTTCATGATTTTGGTCCTAATGTGACCAGATAAACAGGCCGGGTTTTTTTCCCCGCGGCGCTTCGCGCCGCCCTGCGCGCCGCCCTGTAGGCCAGGTTTTCACGGAGCGGTGACTTTGCACTGGAGGGTCACGTTGCTGTTTGGGTTAAATGCTCTGATTTGCTCATTCTTCTGTTCCGTTCACAATGACCAATAACTGTTTTAGATGTTAATTTACATAGAAATTGCATTCGCTTTATTGGACGATTATCTGCTTATCAAATTTAGAAATCAAAATTACGTTCATATTATTTCTTTTTTTGTGTTCACATATTTCTCTTCAAACACGTCAGCGCTCTCCAACCCTCTGCTGAAATGTTACTTTCTTCGAGATCACTGCGTATAGTACAAATTTTGGAAAGGGAAAAATACTTCTTTTACATTCAAAAGTTATCAACTCAATTTTTCTTTTAATGACGAGAAAAAATCACAAAACCAATCTCAAAATGCAGTTGATTATATAGTGATGATACATCGTTTTGTATGCCGGAAATCAGCCAGAATGCGTCGACAGCCATCTAGGAACGCGGAGCTTCCGGGGCCTAGGCGGCCCCTGGACCCTCGCCTAAAGTGCTATGATAGTCGAGCCCCCCCCCCCCCACTTTTTGGGAGCTTCCGCCGGCGCTGTACATTGTTATTCTTAACGTGATCAAGTCTTTGCTGGTTGACATATTTTCTTTATGACAGATAGCCGCGAAATATACAGTAATAAACATGGACCAGTTCCTTGATAATAGGATGGGTCAATCGGAGGAATTGTTGGCGTGATTTACCCATCTCTTTACCAGTTCGTAACAAGTGTGAACTAAGTGGCACAAATATATCGGCAGGCCGGTGTGGAGGCAATATATCGGCAGGCCGGTGTGGAGGCTAAGAATATCCCATATTAAGAGTGCAAGGACACTCTTCTCCAGATATCCCCAGAGGTAGGACACTCTTCACTCAATAAAAAGATAGGAAACGGGACACTTATCCCCACTCTTAGCCACCACAACGGAGTGAGGAGTTAATGATAATAATCTTGATCAAAGGGCGTTTCCCGTGGTTGAATATTAACCATCTCCCAGTCGACAAGATTATCATTCACACAACGAGTCGATTATAGTCATATACTGAATTTATCAGTCGGAAAAAATGCAGTTGGCGGATGTCGAAAATATGCTGTCAAAATGCGCCAGAACACGCCATATGGCATCTAAATTTTCAAAAAAAATCCGGGGGGGCATGCCCCCGGACCCCCCTAGCCGGGCTTCGCGCCTGCGGCGCTCGCATTAGGAGTTCCGCAATATTCTCTACCGAACCCCCCCGTTGCCAAACCAGCCTACGGGCTTGAGGCAATACAGTTGGTGACCAGTATCATATACCAAAATGTTCTCTAAAGCTTGCTGAATGTGAATATGGCGCCCTTTTGAACAAACATGGCAGTGTGACTAACGTCACAGGACCTACGAAGTAGAGTTTGATATGATTCGTGTGTGTACCTTGACCTAAGACATGTTTTTGCCAATTTCGAGGTGTATAGGTCACCTAGGTAGGTCAAATTGTCATCACAAGTAGGTCAGCTCAGAACTGGCTGGTAACAAGGTTCTAATGTCAACGGTTCGTAGAAATACGGGAGACGGTTGAGAGGTGAATTGGGGGCCCTCTATCTAGAAATACGGGAGATGATCGAGAGATGACTTGGGGATCCTCTATCAAGAAACAACCTACAATCCTCTCAAAATTTCGAGGTTTATATGGAATATGGCGCCCTTTTGAACAAGCAATGTTAATTAGATAATATAATTACAGAAACAAAGCATCTCGGCACTGCCAGCAGAAGTCAATAAAGAATAAACACACACTCTTGAAAGATGGTCCTAAAAATTGTATAAAATCACTGCCACAACAAAGACTACGTCAGGAAGGAAAGTCTCATTGGATAGTATTTTAAAAGATTTATTATCATTTACTATGTCAACATAATTGCCCAAGGCAATGATAATTCGTGTCAGCCAATATGAAGAACAGTCCAAAGCTGTGTGATTTCTACAAGACAGACCTGTGTGTCACACCCCTATCACCAAACTGTGTCAGTTTTATCTTTAGTTCCAAAACGAAAACCTGTCGACTACCAGGTAAAAGTTCGATATTCACTGCAGAAGCAAAAGCTATATTGTTAGCTTTGGAAGGTACTGGGTCCACTAGAAGAAAAAAAGATGTCATATTTTCAGATTCACATTCATGTCTTCAAGCGATTAAAAATGGAACTTTGACTCATCTCACTATATTGAATATTCTACAATTATATGACTGTAGATTTGATCAACAGTTTGATATTGTGTTTTTTTGGTTGCCCAGTCACGTTGGCATCAAAGGCAATACTGAGGCTGATAGAATAGCTAAGGCAACCCTAGATGATGAGGTTGATTCTGTTGGAATCCCATGTAGCGATTTCAGATCCTCCATCTGTGCTTACGTCAGACGGCTGTTTCAGTCTTTATGGGATACTGTGAATAATAACAAGCTTCAGGAGTTAAAAAAAACTGTAGGCTATACTCATCTGAACAGCCAGAAACGTTTCGATCAAGCCATGATCAGGCGATGTAGAATCGGCCATACACGATTAACTCACGAATATTTACTAAAAAAAGAGCCACTCCCAAGGTGTATTCCATGCCACGAACATCTCACGGTGAAACATATCCTTATCGACTGCATAGATTTTAAGATTGTAAGAGATGCTTTTTATCGAGCGACTACTTCGGAAGATCTTTTTAGTCAGGTGCGGGAGGACTGTATCTTAGGTTACTTGAGAAAACTGCCTGTGTTACAACTGCCTATATTGTGGTCCATTCCATCCTCGCGAGCCAGTGTATCAATCGATAGGATACGATCGATACGTTACCGATAGCAGTTCTGCATATAAATAGCTCGAGGAGTTTCCACTGAACCGAACCAATCAGTAAGCGCGCTAAAGCAGCTCATCAGGCCAATCCACAGCGAGGTTTGAGTTTTGACTGGTTTGAATTTCATCGCCGGCCAGACTACCTTTGAAGTTAGGCTGAAATCGATCAGGTGTCGAAGCGAAAACCGCAGGCTTCCGATACCGACACGCTAATTCAAAACAGCCGCGAATGTACGAGAGTGTGTAATAAACGCAACGACTCGAGAACTCATCCGAATCGCCAAAAACGTCCAGGTATAACCCTCTGCGAGGATTTAGGGATTACCTGGACTTGTGCAGATGGGTACATTCATTCACCGCCTGTTGTGATTGTGCCTGGTTCTAAAAGAAGCTGCATAATCAATTGCCAATTGACACATATCTGTGATTTGATCCACATGGCACACAGCGGAAACAAATTGTGTTGAAGCCATTTTAGCGCCAGAATTGTGTTGAAAATAACACAAATTGTGTAAGAATCAACACTTAAGTTGTATTGAACTCATAAGTTTAACACAAAACCATGTTGATTTCAACACAAAACATTTTATGTTGAAGCCATTTTAGCGCAAAATTGTGTTAAAACAACACAATATTTTTCGTAGTGCAGGTACACAAAATTTCTAGACTAAGACAATTAGTGAAGTAAAAAAAATATTTAAAAATACTTCCTAAATCAATTTTCTTTTCCTTAACATAGTCTTTGTTGTAGAACATACTATACGGAATTTTCATAACTGCTTTTCAATATGGTGTGTTTAATAACGACATACTTGCATTACGTGAAACAAAATACAGATACAGAACCTAATCACAAACCCAGTGTAAATCCATGTAAAGACAGACAATCACCGAAGTCTATCATGTTCAGATTTCATCGTTTGCGTGGGCGTTTTTTGCGGGGGCTGCCATATTGGATTTGAGGCAGTGTGGGTAATAGCTAAAATTAGAACAGTATCGAAATTTAATCTAAGAATATTTGGTATAGATTTGAAAAAGGAAAAAAAGGATAAATATGCTAATAAATTCAAGGATGAATTCCCTTCCGATTCCCTTCCGACTGATAGAATATTTGGCGAAAACGCCTGAGTGTCGTCTGCACTTCCCGCACGCAAATGTTTGCAGAGTGCGGTCAGACCTCTTTTTTCGCGAAAATGGCACTTTACATCAGTGCAGAAATTACATAAAATTTAGTTCTACGGCAAGAAAAAGCTGTATAACGTGTCCATCTATAACAAGCTTATTTATTAGGCTTCGAAGATCTGATGTTTCGTTTAAAAATAAACATTTGCCACGGAGTTGTGACCTTACGCCGTAGCAAAATCAAGCCATTCAAGTTCTTTCGCTGACGTCCGCGTGATAAATTAGGTCATCCAAAGTTCGCAAAAAAATGGGGGAAGGGGGTCACAACAAGCTGATTATCAATAGGGGACTTAATTATAACAGGCAAGAAATCATTTCCAAGTAAACGGTGACACTGCGACTGTCTGAATCGCCAGATATCATCCATTCACTTCAGATTATGGCCTAGATCTAGACATTAATAGGTACGGTACGGACAACCAAGTTGCAAGTAAACAAACACATTCATCAAGCTATAGTTTATTGCAGATTTTATTGTGTTTAGATCCGTACACTTCTGATGTGTCAATTCATGAATAGCTTTGAAGTCCAAAAGCAAAATTTTACCAAGAACTCAAACAACTGATAAAACGAAATTTTAGAAAGTCAGATATCTCATATTTAGACACCATTAACTTATATCCGTGGATTGTACTTAGCGGTGCAAGGACATTTCCCCCGGTGGACATCAATTTCTCCCTGGACATTTCCCGATATTTCCTCCTGTGGACATGCATTTCTCCCTTCCTATATATTTTTGTGCTATGACTTCGTACAAATGTTTAACAAAATTGAAATATTGACAAAAACAAATTTGGGGCATTTCTCTATTATTATTCATTATTTTTACCTGCGGCACGCAGGTCTACGAGAGGCTCGCGTTGTTGTTGTTCTTGTTGTTCTTGTTCTTCTTGTGACTTTTTGAAATACGCATGCGCTAAGAGAGTGTGATCTCTGCCACACTTTTCTTTTCAACCTCCGATATCACATGACAACCCTGTCTTCAGGCACATTTGAATTCATTTGCAACTATATTTGGTGGAATGAATTATTGCTTCGTTGAATTCCATTCAGACATCAATTCTCTTACGTCAACACGCTAAAAAAAAAGCTGTCGATCGACACATCAGTCATTGTTTTCAGATATTACCATTTTCACTGAACAGTAATTACACGTATATAATTTTTAAGATCCTTGAATTGACTATATACCAAGGAAGATGAGCCGCAACCGTGTCAGTGGTTCGGCTAATTTGCATACAGTGATAGGCGACTGCCTTAGTAAGTTGAAAAATAAGTTAACTACATCTATAACTCATTTTATCTACCCAATCTAGATAATTCACAAATTGGTGAAGAAGTAGATAAGCAACGCATTGTCATTATGATTAACATTGAATAATACTTGGTATCAAATTATAGATCATGCATCATAAAAACAAACGCAACAATTACGTTTCAGAAGTTAGGGACAAACTCACCAACTTTCGTCGAATAAAGATGTTTAACTTATAGAAATGACAATTTGGTATCATGTTTAACTTTATCCCCCCAAGCAATTCGCATATATGGAAATATGTTTTGAAAGGAAGAATAAGTTAACCCTCTGTGGGAATCGAAACAATGACCCTCCAATCACTGGAGATGAACTTACTGTCTTAGCGAAACCGACTCATTGATAATACTCAAAACTGACTTTATGCGCAACTGGGTTTTTTATACAGAAATCACTATTTTGTATTTAATGAGTTAGACAACCCTATGAGCGAACAATACATCATAGTTACAAGTATGAACTTTGGCACATGGCTATTTTGAATGGTCCTCTTTCGGAACACGCTCTCTATCCTCATTCTCGCAAGCCAGGGACTCGCTTCGCTGGTATTGATGTTCTCGTCCTCTTCGGCACTCAGAATCCCTTTAGATTCACTCCCGTGGATTCAATACTTATGTGTATCAGCAGATAATGGGCAGAAACATATTGCATTTCACATCATTCTCTCAAGTCAGAGCCCATTTCCGCTAGAATTTACTGGTTCTACACTTCACAATTTACGTTACTTTGTCAATCAGTTTTACGAATGGAATTACGTCATATATTAGCAGATGCTGACTATAAAAGCGATCTGTTTGACCTCGTTGTCAAAAGCTTGGGCCTTATTTCCCGGAGGAGTTTTTGAGTTTGATACTTAGATGCCTTTCATATTGACTTTAACTTGGCAGCCGTTTTCGTGAATGCAATAATTGATGTACCAAAAGATAATAACGAGAATTCGACATAATTCTCTTGCACACAAACCTTGTTCAGTGAACTAGCCCTGACATTTCGAACATAAATCACCTTCGGAATGAATTAGTGACAAACATATTCGCGAATTGAGTATAGGGAGATATCCATAGATACTGATTAGAAATGTTTCTTATTTGCAGAATTTTATTTTTAAAAAAAGAAATTAATAAAATAAGCAACCTTCAAAAAGGCTTGGTCGAACATGAGATGATATTTCCTAAGAATTAAATAGTTAATCATTTATATAGAAGGAGCAAACCATTGACTTGCTGCATGGAAAAGAGTGTCAAGGTATTCAGTTTGCAGATGATAACACACGTAAATGCAGAAACTTAATTAATTATTCTAATCAAATATCAATACTGTCACAGGCCTCAATTTGAATAGTGAAAAGTGTAACTATGCCCCTTGGACAGTTGGGTAAAGCCTTCAACCCCCTTCCATAGTTTCACAGATCAAAGAGATGGACCTGATACTAAATTCATTGAAAATTAACTTAAGGAAATATAAATTTTCCAGTTTGCTCGGCAAAGTAAGCGAGAAGGGTGACTGAAGCGCGTCGATTTTCGCGCTACGATTAAATCCTTGAAATTTATTTGGATTTCCAAATATTTGAAAGCTTTTTTTATTTGCAAAAAGCAACAGCTGAACCGAATGTTTTGAAACTTGGCATACATGATACTTGTACCAAGACATTGCCAAAGCGATCATTGTGACTTCGTCTGTCAATTCAAAATAGACGGCACGGACTAGTCAAAACCGTTGGATTTTGAACGGGGAAAGTGAATATACATATATTGTATCAGACCTATTACGCAATTCCTACAATTGTGGGTTAGAAGTTGAAAATTACATGAAAACACTGGCAGATGGCGCTTGTTCTACATTTACCACTATCTCCGCTGATATGCCTTTCACTGTATTATTGCCACTGCCGCAGGTTTTGACTACAATGTAGTCATTTCTCACTTGTCTATAATTCGGCATGATAAAACAATAGCTACCGGTAGTATACATTCTATACCGGTACGTTAAGAACTATTACGTAGTCATAAATAAATAAATATTTCGATCCATACAATAGAATACTAGATGTTTATTTGCTAATTAGCACCTACATGAATGAAAAAAAGCACCTACATGAGACGAACAATCAATAATGTAACATACATGTGACATGTTTATGCTATGTTTATGCTATGTTTATTAAAAGCTACGACATTGTTATTCTAATTTCTGTTTGATACAGTGACGTCACTGGGGGATTTCTCTCCCCTGAAGAGCTTAATTTTAACACAGAAATAAATGAAAGAAATTCTAAACAGAATGGTCCAGTTCTAATTTCAACACTTTTTTGAACAGAAGTTCAAGTTGTAGAAATTCATCTCAAATCTCCTGTTGTGCGGGTGGCGACGGCGCTGTAATTGACAGAACAGCCAATCTTGTTTGGAGCCTCTGTTACCGCCACTGTATCTAAGAGAATTGATACATAGTAAATATTTATGTTATTATATCATTCGGTCAGGTTACACACAGAACCTTGAAAATAACAAACTGAACAATAGCTTCTAACTAGTACAGAAATTATTAACATTACAAACATGCCGATTGAACTAATTATTTGAATTTTAAAAACAATGTGAATATTATCATACTCTTCACAAAATATCACCCAGTAATGTCTGTTTTGTTTTCAATGAAACTATGGGGTATTGGAAGTATATTATGCATGTCAAAATAGTGCCCTGTTGAAGAAAAAGTAATTCATGGCAAAACCCAACATAACTATTGCAATATTTTACTAAATCATACAAATCTTTTTAACAGTATCTTAAAATATTTCAGTGTGTTACACATTTGTAGTTATATTACAAAAAAAGGGAGGGGAGGGGGTGGGGAATGTCCACAGAGGGAAATGTTTGAAGGAGGAAATATCTAGGGAAATGTCTACAGGGGTAAATGTCCTCAGGGTGGAATGTCCTGGCTTCATGAGCTATCAATCACCATTATGTCTTGTTTTTCATTTGTTTACAATAATTTGATTATATAACTATTGTATAAACATCGCAATATTTCTGTCCATTATAGTAATATCTCTCTTCGAATAGGTTGGCATTCTTAATTTTTCATTCAAGGATAAAATTAAAATAATTCTATCAGTTTAATTCCTTAAATTAATTTATAATGAAGAAGCATCCCAAAATTTTGTGGTTTATATATTCGATCAACATAATTTATCCCAGATCCGATCCAGAGTATCAATTCTGATCGAATGTGTTTGATTATACTGAAAATAATTCATATTTTCGGGACCTCGAAATGTGTGAAACATATAGCCAGTCTGCTGTCAGATAAAGAACAATACGTTTCCCGATTGATCAAATATTCAACGCATCATCCACAACCACAGCATTCCGGGAACTTTTGGGTTGCCAGTATTTCATCAGAAATCCCCAAGCCACAAACGACCAAGAAAATAAAAAGAACTCGCACTAGGCTGCGCCTATGTACATAATTTTCAATGTCCCTCCTAAGCTTCCGTAATATAACAGTGACTATATAGACCTATATGGTTTGCGGGGGAAAAAAAAAAAAAAAAAAAATGATACGAAAAAGGCAAAGTCAGAAGCGAACAAAAGAAGTATACTTCGTTCGTTTCTAGGCTTTGCCTATTTCATATTATTTATGTACTTCTGCTGGCAGTCTTATGAACATTTGTTTTTGTGGATTTGTTTTTTATGGATACATCTGAGTAGTAGGAAAAGAGTAAATTGCCTCTCATTTGTGGAGCGCTCACTTCCGGTTGGGTGGGGCGCTGCCCTCAGCCAATCAGAAGCGAGTATTTTGACCGGGTGCATTATGGGACATATCCAAGATGGCGGCGTCTGCCTTCTGGTTCAAGATGGCGGCACGTATGTTCAAGATGGCGGCACGTCCGGTGTCGAAAACTGGCCATTTTGTCGGGATGTGGTCATCTAGTGTCGAAAACTGGACCCGGTATGGGTCCCGCTAGACGTTTTGGGGTCTAGGTGGGCCACTAGTGGTCCGATGGAGTCGTATGAGGTATCAATGTGAAGCATTCGTCTAGGAGCATCCGAGGGGATGGGTGTGACATGGAACTGACGTCATTCTGCGCATGCGCAGTAGACAAAGGGTATGGAAATAAACGTTTTGGGATCTAGGGGAGCCCCTAATGGGCCGATGGAGTTGTATGAGGTATCCATGTGAAGCCTATGTGAGGGGGCATCCGCCTGGACTAGTGTCTCGGTCGTGTTCAACATTCTGCGCATGCGCAGACAGGGAATTGTGGGAAAAGGGTATGGAAATAGCCGTTTTGGGGTCTGGATGGGCCACTAGTGGTCCTATGGAGTCGTATGAGGTATCAATGTGAAAGATACGTGAGGGGGCATCCGCCTGGACTAGTGTGTCGTTCGCGTTCAACATTCTACGCATGCGCAGGCAGGCGGTAGTGTAGAAAGCAGGCATTTGGAGGGGGGGTATGTGGGTGTGTGTTTGGGGTAGAGATGGACGTTCCGGGTACATCCGAGTATACACGGGAACAGTCGGGTAGGTACGGAGGAAGACACGGAGGTGGCCGAAGATGTCACGGAGGTGCCCGAAGAGACACGGAGGTTACCGAAGATGTTACGGAGGTCACCGAAGAGACCCGGAGGTGGGCGAAGATGTCAATTTGTATTTGGGGAATCACGGGGAGATCAGGTGATAGTTCAAGGTCATATTGAATGATAGGAATGCGTGTACTGACCTGTTCATCTGTGGTTTACATCCGGATATAGACCGGAGAGAGAACAACAACAACAACAAGGATGACACTTGAGAGAACAACAACAAGAAGTTATTTTCATATAGTTTATTTTCCCCAATGTTACATCATACCAACGCTGGGGGAGCCGCGTTGGGTATGTTTACAACTCAAAAAGACTCTTGCCCAATCAGAGGCCACCATTTGCATCTGTCATATTCGTTCCTGTCCGTTAGATGTATTCTTGTCCAATCAGAAGTCGCCATTTCAAAAAGTTCCATCTTTGCTCGGTGTGACCTAAGCGTCGTCGGGCAGGCCTGGATATTCTTCGGGCAGCATGTCCTGAAACAGTTGTTTGCGCATTCTGATCGCATTTTCCAGGGCCTCGGTGGGTGGTAGCCCCATAGCCTCTTCCAAGTGACGCTTGGTCTTCATGATGGACCTGTGCGTGGGGTCGCCTTTCATTTCAAGCGGTAGTAAGGTATACTGTTCATAGATCGCCATGGCTGTTTTCCTGATGCGAGGGCGCATTTGGGTGTATGCCTGTTGTAAATTATCCTCTCCGGCGTCCTCGATCGCTGCAGCGTAAGTATTGATAGCTGCTGTCACAATACGATCCCAGAAGGTAGGTTCTGCCTCACTTTCCACGGATGTAGGCTGACTATCTGAGGTCAAGCTCTCCGTATCACTAGATGGACTCTCAGCAATCTCTGTTTCGGTATCCGTCGATACACTCTCAGCAGTCCCTGTATCAGCATCCGCCTCAACGGACTCCTCGGAGTCTTCAATCCCATGTATATTTTTCTGGTGTCGCATCATATCGTAATGTCTGGTGAACGTGCGTTCGCACTCAGAGCAAGTATAAGCCATGTTGACGGTTGAACGTCGACTGTGCGTGTTTTTGGAAATAGGCTTGCTTTTATAGACAGTAACGCCCATCAACGCTTAGCTTAACGCTTCAACGCCCTGGTGAATTAGCTCAGAAGCTCTGATTTCCATGGAATTGACTCCAATTCACCGAAATACGGTGACGCCCGTCAACGCCAGTCGTTACGCTTTAACGCCCGTCTCAGCACCTTAACACACTTTCTTAACGCTTTAACGTCGTTTAATGATGCGTTCGAACAAATGTTTCTTTAGTGCTATTGCTCTGACATACGCCGCTTTTCAGTTCATGCCCGACGCTGTTCTTTCAATTTCCATATGGACTGGGTCCTTATCCAACAATTTCATATGGGTCACGAGGTCGACATACCGCTGACGTAAAGCCCGTCGTAGTCTGGGTGCCAATCTGTTATGGGCTAAAATTGCGGCTTCCTCTTTCGAATACCCTTTGCGTTGAAACTTGTTTCCTGTGGCCTCCAACATCTCGCCCAGCTCGGCGTCCATACTTTCTTTGAACAAATCCTTCCATAGCCTCGAGTTCACATTATGTTCTTCAACCTCGGGTTGGTCCTTCACGGTTGGGTGATATTCCGGGACTGATGGTATGAAGGGGCCCCGCTGTATGGGGGTGGGTTGTTGCTGCTGCCCTACCAGATGTGGACTCGGTGGATGGTGTCGGGATATATGACGTTGCGGTGATGAATCGCCGGGTAACAGGTGGGTCGTCAGCCGACGATCTTCCGGGGTATGGGCTTTTAAATCTACGAACAGGTAGCCGTACGGACGGCTTGTCGCTCCTTGAAATGCCTGCATGAAATGGTCGATGTTCTGAAGATAAATTCGACTACCAAACACACGGATTTGTGCTCTGTCAATGGGGTTGGAGAACAACACAAAGTATTGGCAGTTCAAGGCAATATCTCTGGACGCCTTCCCTTGAGGAAAGAGATTCTGAGTCAAATAGATGACGGACAGATTGCGATGATGGGACCCTTTGGTGAATAGGTCGGCGATTTTCGAATTGTCCTTGGCCGCACTCATCAGATCATCGAGCACTACCACGTTGGTCTGCTCGGAATCGAAGTAATAGGGTTCGTCTATGTCGTGAGGAATTCCTGGGACAAAGCTCACATTCTGTAATCGCGTAGTTTCGTAGGCGGGCTGCCACTGGCTATAACACCAAACAACACGTGTCGGAGCTGGGATTGCCACACCTTCCTCTAGAAACTTCATCACCCAGGACGTCTTTCCACACCCCGTAGGGCCGCTCACCGTCATCGTATAGGGATGTCCTACGCCACTTGGTGGACCTATAGCGGGACTTGGTGGTGTCTCTTGTCTATGCGTTAGACGCATATGTCTGAGCATATTGTCGCGACGAGAGAGTGTCTTTTGACAGAACGGACATGTACTCGACATGGTACCCGGTCAAAGGATGGATACAGACTGAGGCTAATGGTGTACAAACGACCTTATATGACCACTCACTCACTCACTCACTCACCGTCGTTAGTGCGTCCATGCGTTAAGACGGGCGTTGGGGACGCCTCACGGGCGTTTTGCACGCCTCACTCACTCACTCACTCACTCACACGCGCGAGGGCGTCAACGCCCGGTGGTGGTGGTGGGAGCTCCCGTGTGGCAGAGCTCTTGGATCGGAGCTCTTGGAGCTCAAAGCGTGTGGAGCTCAGAGCTCGGAAGTGACATTTGCATATGACCTCTGTGAGGTCACTTCCGCTGCCGTTCACGTGACCGGAACTGACCTTTGACCCCTGCGCGCAATATCCGGTATTGTTGCGCGCGCAGGGGTCAAAGGTCAGTTCCGGTCACGTGAACGGAAGCGGAAGTGACCTCACAGAGGTC